>OY740767.1:46926569-47235140 GCA_963513935.1 Aphrophora alni | reverse complement strand
ATTGCTTCAGAGTTGTACACAGGCACGGCTCCTGCGAGTAAAAGAATAGAATCAGACGCTTGATAAGGGGGATACGCCGGGGGCTAAAGTAGGGGGGGGAGAGTTGATGAGTGCGCGAGGGAGATGGAAAATGAAGAAATTCAAACTAAGACACATCCATACATTTTCTTGACTGAAAGAGAGGGGTGGTAAAACCTCCCTCCCGGTCGTTCTATCTCACTCTTTCTGTACGTATGCAAAATAAGAAATGACGTACCCTCGAACCCGACGTCCTTTCAACGATGGAAAGAAGTCTGATGCACACAAGGACGTCTGTTTTGGGTTTGTTTTTATACTTTTAATGGCAATGCTAATGAATATAACACGTAGAACGACCCTCTACAAAGCTCAATATTTTATATCCTTAAAGATTAACGGAGAATATATTTTTTACAATCTCTTTTTAATTATAATAAGATAAAAATTTTGTATTAAAAAGAGTAAAATATGAAAAAATAATAATTTCGCTCGTTTAACGCGTTTCAGAATAGTTCCATCAACAGATAACTAAATCATTTTACCCATTTAATTTTCAAACTTCAGGTATCAATATACTTTTGACTAAGTTCCCACTAATAATAGATGTCATCCTATTAAAGATATAATATCGCTTGTTTAACTAGTTTCTGCATAGTTCCATCATCTGGTAAATAAATAATTTTCCTTTATACTTTAAAACTATAGGTACTTTCCTTGTCTAACATGTTTCAGCATAGTTTCATCATCAAGAAACCTAAATTATATTCCTATTTTATTTTAAACTTTAGCTAACAAGATAGTGGGTGACTAAGTTCCCCTCTGAAATAAGTGATGGCCGATTAAACAGATACGTCACTTTTTTTAATTTGAAGGGTACGACTCTTTAATATCGTAAATTGGACATTATTGTTTGTAGAATTGAATGAGCTACAATGTAAGACCATTGTAATTTTTTAATGAATTCTCGATACGTTTCGGCTGCAGGTAAAAAAATTATGTTTTCATTTTTATTTCTATACTATAATTTACACAACAAGATACTGATAACTATGTTTCTCTCTCAATGAATACAAACTTTACACTTACATGCAACGCACCAAATTTATTGTTACTGTAGCTATTTTTATAATTATAGATTGATTTAAAAAAGTTATTTTTTGTGATAACTCTTTTATTTCGTATTATACAAAAATATTAGGTATCAATTGATGCATATTTTAAAGGTGCGCAACACTGGACATTGTAATTTACTGAGATGTTATTCCAGATAACTTTTACCAACTGACAGATGAAAACTTACGAATACCTTTTACTTGGGAAAAAACTTATCAAACTATTATGGAAACAAGTTGATGGTACTTACCCAGCCCAAATGCTCAGAAGTTTCTTGTATTTTGTAAACAATTTTAAATTGTAATGGCAGATCAAGAGGGATCTTGTAGGGAGATCTTGTAATGGCATATCAATGGTTTTATCGAGTAGGGGAGGTTTATTTAAAACAGTTACACAAGTTTTCTGAACCTCGTAACTGTGTATATCATAACTTTATTAACGTCGACTAAGCCTTAACAAGTCTTGTAGATGTATATATATATTAAAAAGTATCCACTCGTTTTGCTTGTGTCAATGTCTGGCCCCTAGCGGGCCTCGAACCAGCCTAATATGTAAAGAAGCCGCCACTTGTCATCATAGAGAGGTGAGGTTGGTACCATTAGACCCCAATATATAAAATTGAAGTCTCCAAATATTTTACTCAACTCATATGGTATAAGTTGAATAATGCCCGAGATATGAACAAAATACTCTTTAAAATGGCCTGTCATTTTTTCATTTATTTCAATAAGGTTATATAAAAGCAGCACAATGGTCCTCTATACCAAATTACATATCCCCATCTTAATTTCTGAGGACGCTACCGTTCTTACGTAGAAGCGACAACGACGACGAGCGGACGATGTGTCGAAAATCACTTTTTATGTTTCCTGAGGTCATGAAACATGTTATTTATTTGTTACCTTTAATATGCAATTTATTATTGGACCAAAGACTGGATTTAGGAAAATGAAATCAATTTTAAGCTCATAAATCTGCAGACAATTATTCCTGCAATGTTATATTCATTATTATCTTATTTTGAAAACGAAAGAGACATATTTTGGTGGGTAGTAATCTATTTTATTTTATTTTTTAGAATTTTTAAATACCAACTTAAACCTTAGAACTCCAAAAATTTTCACGTAAAGTTTTTTTTCAATCTGTTACAAAATAGTCTTTAAAGTGTTTGAAAATTTATGTTACACACAGCTATATATATAATAATTCCTTAAAATCATCTGATATTTTGTTACAAAGAATACTTATATTTATGGTTGATAAAATTTATACAAATCTAACACATCTACCATTCATGGAAAAATTAAAATAGTATAAAAATAATTAACATAATAAATTATACTTCACTTGATTACTTTTTAAAATTGTTCTTGTAACCACCTAAACCTTAATTTTAAAGTAAAACATTGTACTCGGTTGTTCAATACACAAGTTAAGGCCGACAGACAAACCGTCCTATCTTTGTACCGACGTTTCGCTCCAACTTTAACAAACTTCCTCAAGTGAAATGAAATGAAGTAAACACAGTCGTTTGATAGTAAGCAGCAGAAGCAATATAAAAAAGTTTAATTAGAAATGTTTCCATTTAGAGAGAGGGTGTTTTCAACCCCTTGCATTATTGCGTCGATTGATTGGCTTCTTAAGAATGAAAAAGGAACTTCCAAGAAACATACAGTTTGGAAAATTACTCCAGACGTTAAAATTTATGACGAAAGTCAAACATTGCATGAGTGTGGTGATAGAGCGCCTTTGGTGAGGGATAAAATCCTGGTTAAAACTGCCGAGTACCGGGATGACAATGATCCATGCAGCTGTCAGCAATAACACCACTTTCTTATGGAATTCTACAGATAAACTTATGTAAATAGGTTAGAATTTGTTCATAAACATTGAAACTATCATTTTCACATTTTTATTTCAATATTGTCTAATGATATTTATATATGAACATCAAGAAATGCTCTTTTAACTCATTTCTGGAAATTGAGTTATAAAAATTAAAAGTATAAAGCTTAAGGGATGAAACTTTTAACTGAAATTTATAAAAATCGTTTGATGAGAAAAAATGTTCCAGTAGCCTTTCTAGAAAAGATATGAGTATATTTATTATATACTCCACAAATACTTAAACTGAGTTTTATAAAATCTGCAGTATAATCTCATAAAAATAATTTCAATTCTGAATTTTGTCTTATAAAAAATATTCAGAAAAGGAAACGTCAGGTTTTATAAAAAACGGTAGGATAATTATTCCCCCTCCCTCCAGCATTAAAATATCCATTGACTAACCAACTGTAAGGAATTTTATATTGTGAGAAAGATTTATATATACAGTACATTGTATATATATATATATATATATATATATATATATATTAATCATAAAAAATAATATTAATAATTCGATTTAAACTCTTGCTTTTTCCTATATTGAACAGCCGCTTGTTTTAAACCAATAAACAGAATCAGAAGTTTATTGAACCAAAGAAGATCAAAATTGAAGAGAGGTGTAGCTGCTTTAAAAAAATTTATTACTTTAATCAAATTTTTCACAAGAGTAGCCGCTAAAGACCCAAATAAAACGAATCGGTTGCCATCTCTCCTAAAATGCCGGATTCTGAGATATCGGTAAACATTTTTTAAATCACCAATAGGGCTGTTATAAGCAACTCTATCGACTTCATTCAAATTTTAGTGAAATGTGAAGATTATTGACGCAACCCCGTGTGCAAGTAAAACATTATAACAGTTCAGGAATGGTTAGGGAAGAAACCAAAATAAACTTTTACCGCAGTCATTAAGAGATCGATTTTAATGAAATGTGGTTTACGCTGAGGACTTCCTCATAGCACATCTGAAGCAACTTTACTCCTTTATTTAAAAATATAAATAGTTGTCCATAGTTCATTTTCATCCTTTGCCAACTACCAAAATGACATTTTTGGTGGCTATAAATATTGGTTCTTTTTTTGGAGATGTTTTTGCAACGTCTCGTTCCCTAAATATTGTTTTATAGTTTAATTGATCAAAATAGTTAGAAAAAATTTTCATAACTTGGAAATTTACGTTTTAGTTTTATGCAAACACCTTTTCAAAATATAATACAAAATTTGATAAAAATCGTTCCACCCGTATAGACTGTAATGTACTGTTCGAACAACAGACAGACAAACATCGCCCTAAACCAACATTTATGAAGTCACGTGACTTCAAAACGAATATCTCCTTAAGAAATTCAACATCGATTATTATATTTTACCCAACAAAAATACTTTCTTGATATTTATTTTATGTGTTCCAGAGGGACAGACTGTACGCGCGTTTCTTGAACTCTTGATGAAGGAGGCATTGTAGGGTGACGGATCAATATTATTAGTAAGGCAGGGTAAATGTGAGTTTTAATTCTTCAAGGGGAATTAAAATGGTTGCCCCGCACTCTTTCTTATGTCTTAATTGTGTAAGTGCCACGGTAAAAGAGGGGAAGTAACGCTGGGACCGAAACATTTCCATAAAAATAGACTGAATAAAAGAAAAAAAACTAAAATTAACCACATGTCACTGACTTCTTTAAAATGATATTGAATTATTATTGTGAACTACAAAAAGTCCAAGCATTTGATTTCAACAACAATATACAAAAAATTATATAGCAATTCTATAGTATCATTTATTGTGATATTTTCTTTCCTTACATATTAATTCAAGGTTTTTAAAGTACGTGAATAGTCATATATATATTTAATTTCTTGAGAGTTATTTTTATTTCAGAATTGTTAAACTTACAAGTATTTAAATCACTCATTTTAAACATAACTACTCCGTCGGGAGGTTGGCAAAATATATGTCTCCCATAACTGGAATAAACAAATGTTTATATCGTTTAGGACTTAAAGAAACCAATTTACAAAGCACCACCTAGAATTGCATAAGGTATGTTTAATTTAATTTTACTTTCTTACATATACAAAGTATAGAGAAAGTATGTCGTAAATCGAATTTTTCACGTACGTCCTCTGAGGTCAAATTATTGTGAAACTGATATCTGTCTGTCGTCTGTGCAGTCACTACAGCTCATCAGAATGGGTCGATTTTAATCAAATTTTATGTGTCTTATTTTTGCCATATTTCAGGACTTTTAATTCATTTCTTCGATAACCCAATAAGAAAATAAAATCTCAAATTTATTATTTTCTCAAAATCGACTTTAACGATTTGCAAACACCACGACTCCTGCTTTAACGATTCCTGACCACCCAAACAAAACGTATTCGTCACCACCTCACCAAAAATACCTGTTCGTGAGTTATCGGTAAAACCAAAAAAACAACGCCCATAGAGTTCTTATAAAAGACATAATTTTGAAAAACGTCTCTACCGATTTTCTTATAATTCTGGTTAAATTTGACTCTTAAAACTCCAAAAAATTGTGAAAAATCTCAACTAAAATAAGTTACAGTTTTGTAATGAACCTTAACCAACAAATTTAAACAAGGTTTAGGTTTAAGACAACTTTATAACACAAGCAAGGAAAGTTTTCGTTTGATTAAAAATAACAAATAAATGTTTAGATAATTTCAAAATCTAACACATTAAGTTTTTTACTTTTTGATTTACAACTACAGAAGTGACATTTTTGGGAGTTTGGTTTGGTTTTGTGGATTAGTGTGTAGCAAGTTTGTGCAATGTTTTTGTAGTTTATTTACTAAATGACCTAGATTATTATATGTGTCATTGATTATTTATGTATATGATTATGTGAATATTTTGTTTTGTTTCCAAATTGTCTAATTATTTTTCCCTTTCATTAGAGAAAATAGGAAAATCCTATTTTTGACAAGGCAGAAAAAAGGTGAATGGAAATCATCTTTATGTTTTTAATAATGAAGTCTTGGTATATGTTTTATTTTCTAATTGTGTGTTTTGTATTGGTAAAATTTATACAGATTTCCTTATATTATATTTCCTACATTGGTTTTATCCTTTCCTTCTCATTGAATTCTATTTGAGCACTTTCTGTTCACTGCCTCAAACTCCAACCATTAATAACTAAAACTTTACCATTTTGATCAGTATAACAATATTTAAGGCAACGTTAATTACAATGGAATATTTCTGATCAGCTACTTAAAAATATGTTAGTAATTTATTTTGAGGATATTTTACACTGATCAAAATGTTCATAATTTCTGGGCAGTGCTAGATAGACAAGTTAATAACACTGTCCAAAAAAATATCCTACGTGTTTAATTACTAAAGCTGATGCACTTAATCAGCTGTTATAAGTGTATTATTATATTCGTTGCTATGGTAATTAAATATCAAATTCAAAAATAAATTTTTAGTAAAAAAAACTGAAGAGTGATGAAACATCTTTGGATAAAGATCTTGCATCTAAAATATATTTTCGACTAACTTTCCATCATAAATGTACCTCTTAAGGAAGCGGTATTACTAGCACGAAAATAATCTATTCAGCTGTTTATAATGACACCACTTTCTTATTCAAATGTAAAGATAAACTGATGTAATAGGAGAAATTTTTTTATAAATATCCAAACTGCCATTTGTAGAAAAGACAAAATTTAAATTGTCAATATTTCCAAGTGATATTTATATATGAACAGGAGGGGAGAACACGATTTTAAACTGAAGTAGTGAAAACAATCAGTCCTGGCAATATTAATTTTATTTTTTACAAATTATGAAGATTTTTCTTCTTCAAAATTTACTATTGCGTATGTGTATCTAAAATTATAAGTAGGGTTGCTTGAAGTAAGATCTAAATCGCTTCCACGCGAAATTACTTTAACACTTATCTAGGATCCATTTCTCCAGTTATAGATCTTTCTAGAAGATCTATAAGATCTGACAAAAATATATTAAATTCTCAAGTACCATAAAAACTTTGTATGGCAATCCCAAAGAAGCCTAAATGGAACTACCATCTAGTCCTGGGTTAGATTCCTATTTTCATCTTTCCTATCAAGTCTATTTTGCCCAACTTTTGTTCTCTTCCGACTCAGACGTCATTAGACAACGAGAGGTTCTTTTTAGAAGTTCTTTTTTTCTTTTTTAGTGATAATGACCGAGAATTTTTTTCGCCTTTTAAGTACATAGAAAATTAAATATAAATGGAAGTTTTGTTCAAAATGTGTAAATATGTATTTATATTAAGTAAGATCTCAAATGCTTCCAGACGATTTGGTAGGCGTCGTATGATATGAAGTGCCCCTACCGTACTGCCCTTTTATGCCAATGGGAATGCATGCATATATATATATATAATCGAAACAAAACTTATTTTTAACCCCCCCCCCCATTCAATATTCGCGACATATTTGTTTAAAAGGAAACATAAACCACAATCGTCGTTTTATAAGTGGAACACTTCTAAATTAGCATTATGTTCTAGTAAAAATAATGTGAAGGTTTGCGACAATTACCATTGTGTAAACTATACCGTGTAATTAAACTAAAATTACGGTTTTCTACAAAATATATCCTTATCAATAATTCGTAAAGTACAGGCTTGACTTGTTAACGTAACAACTTATCTATCCAAACACAAGTACGGCGAACGACTTGTCTGAAACATACGAAAATGTAACTATTGTGGACAAAATTCCCTCGGTAGAAATATAATAGTGCTGTATTGCACTTTACTTACCTAACCTAACCTTCACCTAAAATAAACGTAATATTCTAGTACAAGTTTCTGATATTTTATTATGTTCTAAAGAAACTAGTCTCAACTAGTAGGCTAAGCAATAGGGAATAATAGCAATAGTTGTAATTTAAGTTCAGAAAACGTGTTACAAACTTACCCTACTGGATAAGAACCTTTGATCTACCAATTCACCAACGAGGCTCGTGAAGGCCTAGTCGACATCAAGAAAGTAGTGATAAACACAATTGCAGTGTTTAGAAGAACTGTATAACTACTTTTTAAACTAATTTATTCTATTGGATAAGACTCTCAGTATTGATGATCTACTAATTGAATTTTACATTTCCTACAAGCCCTACAATTACATTCCTACATTTAAAGGATTGCATTGTTTGAGGGCTGGGTAAGTGCTATAATGACTCCCACCAAGTTGGTTTTTTTGTTGTGTTAGCTCGAACTGGATGTTAGAAAAAAGCATCACGTAATGCTAACTTAATGTAGAAAACAACACCACAAACCCAATTTGTAAGGGATAATGGGGTAGCATCAATTTGATATTACAAGACGTCATTCTGTTAATTCTATTTGAGATTCCACCATTGGGTCCAATAATAGCGAATACGAGTATGGCAATCCCGAGGATTGCTAGTTGGCTCTATATTGTTTTCACATCCCTTATTATGTCTCTCTTCTGTTCCGATCCTGCCGCTATTACACTATTCAACGGTCTATACTGAATTCCCTTCTTTTTTAATAGCGAATAATCGAGATATCCCAAACTAGATTTTATTAGCAAAACATATATGGTTTTTTTTCCAACTTAGAGTTGTAATGGAACTTTTTTTTAAGCTTAAGTAAAAAATACAGGTCCATAATAATATTTTAAAAACCCTTTCCTTTTTTAAGGCGATAAACCATAGGGGTCATCATCGCTTTCACAATCAAGGAGCATTAAATGTAAAATTACAAATAGAACTAAAAACTAAAACATACAATTTGAACAACATTAACAATACTAAAGTTACTTAACAATGTTAAACTTTGATAAAGTTTAATATACAACAACAACACGACATAACATGTTAGAAGGCAGTAAAGAAGCTGTGCAACACGTTAACAAATATATAAACTTTGATAAAATACAAAAATCAAAATATTACAGGGCTACAAAAGGGACTTGCAATAATCGAATCTTAATATTTTAAATTTTACCAAAAACTTTTAGGCGATGTAAAAATGACTACCCGATCAAGGATATCAGCATTGTCCTTCTGAATCGAATTCGGTAGGACAAATGTCCTACGCAAACATGTTAATGAAACACAATCTATTAAGATGTACCTAACCTTTAGAATACCTCGACAGAATGGATATTGTCGTAGATTCCAATGTTTCATCAGAAGTACACAAGTAATCATGTAATGATGGAAAGACGTGTCACCACAATCGACTGGCCCACATTCGGGTGGTATCGTTTCCTTCTCTCAGCTTATTTGATTTTATATTTGTCCAATTACCCATTACCTAAGCAAAACCAATTTAACAGTAGATACAAAAACATATGCCATAACACGCTGCGTGACTGATATCAGACTTTTAGCTCCCTCTGCTGCTTCGTCAGTTTTCTTGTTTCACTTAATTCCGCCATGTCCAGGTATCCAGCAAAATAATACTCCTCTAGCTGAAATCTTTGTATGGAATGCAGAATACCTTAAACAAAGGGATTTTTAGAATTCAAATCCTGGATAACCTGTAAATCACTTTTGGAATCGGAACACAGAAGATAGTGACAGAAACCTGATGGAACGGTTTAAGGCTTTTTGAAAATAACAAAGAATTAGGCAGTAGATACACTAGAAACTAAGTGTAACTGATGATATATTTCATTCGCATTTTGAAATATCTGCATCTAAGAACGTTTTGCATAAATACACGAATATTGCCATTTATACCCCACGATTTAAAAGCATTCAGAATTCCTCTTTTCTAAACCATATCATAGGCTTTTTCTAGGTCAAAAACACTGGAACCACTTAATCTTCTAATTATATTATTTTGACATTTACATTACAGGATGCTTTTACATTTTTACTGTTAGCACTCATTATAAAATCATAATTAGCTTTAAAATTAGCCAACCTAATCTCAGCCCTATACAACTGTTTTAATTTGCAATAATTTTTTTTGTATATTTTTCTTTATATATCAAGATAGCACAAGAGTAAATATTTCAATCTCTTTAAATCAGGTATATATTTCACAATTTTCCTTTTTACAACTGAACAATAACAATTTAAAAAAATTACCAGTAAGTTCAAAAAAGATTGAAAAGTTGGATCTACACAATCACAATCCAAAAACAAATCATACCCATCAACCCAGTATTAAAAATATATTTTAAATCTTAGGTTTATCTTTTTGGGCTTCAGTATAATGTTTCTATTTCAAAACCAGTACAGTGTAATCCGACAAATGAGGCTGAAATACAGTGCATAACACATCCTTCCTTTGACAGTTAGTAGTGAAATTATTCTGGCAGACATCCCCTCGAGTAGGTTCAAAATTTAAACAGTGGCAGTTACATGACCTCAAGGCATTTAGCAGATCAAGTGTTCTCCTGTCGGCTAGTCTGATGTTTATGTTTAGATTTCCAGCAATTATTATTTAAAACTATTTACATTGGTGGTATATGACAAAAAATTAAATTAAATCAAATCTGACAAAACATCAATAAAGACGTCAACCACAGAGTCAGGAGTTCAATAAACAGACACAGCGATTACTTTTAAAGGTGCTAAACATATTCCCACTACTTCGAATTGTTTCACAAAGCAAAACCAGCTAACATTTATAGTATTATAAACAAACAAACAATTGACTTACAAAAATTGCCACACCTCTATTTTTCATTATTGATCTATTAAAACTGGTTACAAGGACATATCCCGCTGGCATATAGGAGGAACTATGTTTGTTCATTAACACAAAATATATCAAATTTATTACTTTAAAGAAAAATTTCAAACCCTTGTAATTCGTTTCTCAAGTATGGGGTATTTACAGTTTATGACATTACAGTTCCAGAGCCCTTGAAGTCATTAAAGTTCACATTACACAGCTCAGGATTATCCATATTCAAACTTGTAATTTTTTTTATTCTACGGAGATTTAAATACCAAATCCGTATTATTAAACACTAATAATATAGGAGCTGGCAATCGAGGAGTTGAGAATCCACCTTCTTAGTCTTCACTTTCTCACTAACGTTAATAACCTCGTCAGATGAAGCTGAACGACGTCTCTTTACACTAATATTTTTCTCTGGTTTAGCGACTGACTTTAGAGTATCAACGGTATATGTCAGGCGCTTCGTAAGTGAAGAATAACACAGTCGATAAACGGGCACGCCCACTATAATCAGTAACCAGGCAACTCGAACTAAGGTGATCTCCAAATTTAAGGGGGACCCGAATACATGTCTTTAGCATCCCCCTTAAACATAGAGGTGAGTTCCAGTACGACGTTACGGTTCCTCACCCCCAGGTTCCTACTGACTAGCCACCCATGGAAAATTATCGACTCAGTCCCACTTCATCAGTTATGGGTTTCGGCCCCGTTTTCTTAACATCCACTTGCTTACCAAGTACCTGGTTTCAAACTGTTAACATCCTCAGCAGTTCAAAGCACACATCAGGATCCACACATTATATTCAGCCAATGCATCATCACTTCCAGATATAATACATACGAGCACGGCATTCTTTCTCGTATAGTAAGTATAGGTAATGGTGTAATGTAGATGACCTGTATGTAAATGACTATATAGATAACAGTTTATGTGTTGGGGGTGTTTGACTGGGGACCGCGAGGAACACCAACAATCTCCCCTGCGTGGTTGTCATTTTTCGGCCTCCGTTTCCCTACTCGCTATTCACCATAAAATGACATCACTCGGAGTATATCATTTCAAATGTTTTGAGTTGCCTTCAAAAACCCAACTATAGGGTGAGAACAAAAATATCCTATATCCCAAAGGTCAGCTACGTTAGTCTTATTCTCATAAGTGCCTTTTTTTTATTGTATTCAAAACTGGCATTGAATTTTTGGCGTTCAAACTTTTTGTTGCATGAGTGGGAGGCAAATGACCGGATAAACCATGTTCATAATATCAACATTTCATCTTTAAAACCAGAGTACTACATTTTATTACATAGTACATACTAATACATGTGACTACAAACTAAACACTGTATATTTTTTATCCAGAAATTCCTCTTACAGCATAGAGAATTTAATAAAACAATTATTATTATACATATATAAAATTTAACTTCATTGTTTATCAAATTCAAATGGAAATTAAACTTCATATTTCTCTTTAACACGGGAAACGGCAAATGTTGAGAAGCTATCCAGTAGTCATCTATAAAGGATGTTTTGCAAAATAAACAAAAATTGTAATTTTCCCCGTCTGTTAGGTACATTTAAGGAAAATAAATTAAATATAACTTTTACCTAAATTTTATGAAATATGTTGATTACATTTTTTAAACTTTAAATAGCATTAAAAAACGAAAATTCAGATTTCATGGTGCACAACTAAACAACAAAAAAAAGATATTAAGGGGAAATGCAAATCTTTTGTAATTTAGTTGAACGATACTATACGTTAAACATACGACTTTTTTTATAGAGTCATATTTAATTAGATCTAAAAAATGTTGTCTAGAAACTTTGAGAAACTGTTTCGTCAATTACTCCCAAACCAAAATGCTTAACTTATTGCGATTTAAATCTGTATAACAAAAAGGTATAGGTTAACTTATTTTAAGAAATTAGGTCTTATTGTAATGCCAAAAATAGTTTGTTTACTAATACTTTAGAATCAAACTCGTAAATCATTGGAAAAATCATTAGGCTTACGAAGTGCAATCAAGTAAAATTACCTCTCTCAGACTGTCATTTCCGGCAAAGTCAAGACCTGAAATAGCTAATGTCAAGAAATCGGTCTCACAAAATGTGCAATTAATTGTTAGTGCAAATGAAAACGTAAACTACAGCGTAAAATCAGCAATACTTGTAGGATAAAATTATTAAGTTATTATAAGCATTTTAACCCATTAAATTAAGAAATTATAAAACCTAAAACTAAGAAAGGAGAGGGGAAAATCAGGTAGAGATGAGGAGCTGATTCATTCATGCCTAGGTAAATAAATTATAAACATTTAAATAAGTCTAAAGTTTATAGTAACATACAAGTATAAATTTATTAAAATCAAAAGCCTTAAAAGCTTACAAGTGTCTTTAAAATTAACCTTATATGTTTGTGACAATAATAATAAAGTCAAATATAGATTATGTAAAAGTGTTTTTTTTTTTTTAAGTGTAATTCAGAACTGTGACTATAATTATTATAAATGTTTTGTAAAACCTTGAGTATAGGAAAGAACACCTATAGGAAAGAACCTTGAGTATATCAAATACGAAACTAGATTAAATAATATAACGTAAATGTAAGGTTAAATTTTAAAACTATACTTTTTTTAGCGTTAGACTATATATGTATTTTAAAAGGAGTATATTATTTTATCTAATTTTAAAATAGTAACCTTGGTTGGATCTTTATAATACCTAAGAAAGGTAATATTTTGATGAGAGTTTTATAGCTGTTTAAAGAAAGTGTATTTAAAATTAAACTAAAGTTTATAAAATTAAACAAAAAATTGAAAAGTAAAACTTATAAAACTATATTTAAATAAAATTTACAACTAAATTAATAACTTTATCATTAGTTACTGGAGTTATAATTTTCATATCTGTATGTGTGTCTGTGTGTCTGTGTGTCTGTGTGTCTGTGTGTATGTGTATGGATCCTGACTAGATAATAAGGAACCAAAGTGTGAAAGGAAATCGTAGATTATTTTACATGTAAAGGATATATTTTAAAACCATTTAAAAAAATCTGTGTACTTATTATCCTTTATTTAATTGGAAATATCTAAATCACAGCGATCCAAAAATTATTAATGAAAAAACAAACACAATATTTAGTAAATTCTACAATTTTATTGAGTCTTGACGACCATGGTTTCGCTAGCAACGACATTTATAAGGCAGATTAACACATGGTCGGCAATGCTCAATAAAATTGTCGAATTTACTAAATACTGTGTTTGTTTTTTAATTAAAATGGAGTTATACCAAGTACCTTCGGTCAATAGTGTAAATCGTACAAAAATTATTACTTTTACAGATTTTATATTTTAAAAGTTACCAAAACCCATAAAAGGTCATACAAATTTTACTAAATCAAAAATAGTAGTAAAATCCTTTAAAGTCTTTCCTACACGACTAATTCGTTTAATTGCAGTCCTTATTATGAGTAATAGAAATTTTCTTCGTTTAAATCTTAAGCTAATTTTAAATTATTAGAAAAAAAAGTTTAATTTGAGATACGACCAACATTTCTCCATTCACCTACGTACAAACAACAAATATCACTCCAAAAGCTACACCACATAACTTTCTCTATATTACATATTATACAAGGAAGTAAACACAACGCAAACCTATTGAACACCGGTAAAAGTAAATTGATACGAAACAGATTGATATTATTGTAATACTAATAACAGGTTGTCCTTTGGACTTATGTTTACCTGTTTAAGCCTGTTATCTCTGAATCGGTTTGCTTTCAAAGCAGACAATGTTGAAATCATTAGAAGATGGATCTATATTATTGACACGCAATAATGGATTTTTAATTTAATTTTTCCTTCTGTAATTGGAAAAAATCTTTATCGGTCATCGTAACTTTATAAAAAAAATAAGAAGAAGAAAAAAAAAGTATAAAATGAAAGACATTAAGCCATAAATACTCTAACACAGTAATAGTCGAAAAAGAACAAGAGTTGGTAAAAAAAGAGCTGATGAAAGAGAGAATCTAACAAAAAATAATATGAAGAAAGGTGTAAACCTAGCTTGGTTCCTTCGGTAATGGCAAGCCCGTACTTTCTAAAGTGAGCCCCTGAAGGTTTTTTAATTTTATCTTAAAATTATCTCTACAGTTTATTACTAGTTTCAATGTTTAGGATATTATATGGTAGATGACGGTCTACAGTTATTTGTTTATGGGTTGTTTACAAATTTACCAACAATAGTCGCTGAAAACCTCTTGGAAAATGAATAGTAAATGAATTATATTTAACATTCTAACATAAAACTTAGAATAGACGAAGGAAATTTATGAGTAAACACCGACGTTTTTCGTGGTAATATCCATTTTGAGATTTCTGAGTTTAAAAAAATATGTCTATCTACTGGACCAATTTTACTCAAATTAGATATAACTGTAAACATAATTTTGTTAAATTTCCTCCTTTTTTTATAGACTTCTTTTGAAATACTTTTTATAAGAATAAATTTACAAATTTATAATCTCAATTTTCTCAAAGTCAGTTCCAACTATTGTAATCAAATTTTGTTCAAATATAGAATCTAGGAAGTGTTGGAAGACCCAAAATTTCAGTTCAGTAGTTATCGGTTAAAAGGAGAAATTAAGCGCCATGAATATCGCAAAATCAGAACTAGCTATATTGACTAGCTAACAATATTATATGGTGAAATATTATTTATAACTAAAATCAATGTGACTCACCACAAATAAAAGAAAATTACAGTTTCTTTAAAGATTCCTATATAGGACCTGACCGCCGTTAGTTCCCTTTTAACCACGAATCGGCAGTTTTGGAAATAATGTGTTAGAGACTTTTAGAGCCTAAAATTTAAACAAAAAATGTTATTAACATCGTTTGAGCCAATTTCGTAAATCTTTATATTTTGTGTTTGGTTCTAATGGCGGCTTCCACTATAAACTTTGAGCTCCATTTTAAACTTTCAAGGGCACCAAATAATGTATACAATCAGTTATTATATACTCCCCTCAGTGGCTCACTTATGCTAAGTAGAGGCGTGACAATCCCCAAGTGACACACTTAGATCTACACATTTCTTCATCTAGCCTTGAGATAAATTATTTTCTTTCGATTTCCTATCAGGTCTCACTCAACCAATTTTTGTTCTCTTCCGATCCTGACGTTATTATAGGCCTAAGGATCTCCATTTTATACGTTAATGTCTTTTCTTTAACAAGATGTTGACAGCTAGAATTTTTCCTTTAGAACCAACAAACAATGATTATTCTAGTGCCTTTCTCTTCATCTTTCGTTATCAAAGAACTTATATTTTTAAATGTATATATTTGGAGTTATCTAAAAAGTGGAAAAATGCCCCGAGATATGGTTACAATATGCCCCCATATAAATTTGATTAAAATCGGTTTTTAGCTTTCAGACTGTAGAGAACACACGGTAGACAGACAGACATCTTTCCAAATAACACTTGTATTGCACTCATGAGACATCAAAACGATTATATCAGCAAAATATTTGGACATCGATATTTTGAGTCATCGCATAACTATCTCTATAAATGAGGGAGTAATAGTGAGTTGTTTGATAATAATTAGTCTGTCATTTAAGAGAGAGATATAGATAAATATTGTTACTTTTTAATACGAAGTTAGGACCATTTAACCCCAAGTGTGAGTGCACTATCGCAGAGATCGATGTTTTGCTCCATCGATCCGACTTTAAATATTTTATTTTTTATTGCAGACGCAAGTATCCAACGGTAAATTTTAAAGAAAACCTTAATTTTAAATTCCTATAAAACAGAAAGTCATTAGACTGTTTTCAACTACTACAGCTTAAAGTACTGTTTTCATTCCTGGCAATGTATAAATGTTAACAGACGACAAACATTATTCCAAAAAACTTCTTTTTTTTGGACTCAGAACCTCAAAACCTGTAAAACTCGAAATAATTTTTTTTGACACGTCACATAACTTTCTCTACTACGTTTATATGTGAAAGGAAAATAAGGACTACAAATAATTAAAAATTACACTTCAAAAATAAATGGAAAAACAAAAACACAAATGAATTATGACCGCTGTCATTTTAATCAAATGCGATTAACTTTGAGGACATGTTTTAGGGCAAGCGAAGTAAGTTATGCCCATATATAAATGTGTTTCAGGGTAAGCGAAGTAAGTTATGCTCATATATAAATGTGTTTCAGGGTAAGCGAAGTAAGTTATGCCCATATATAAATGTGTTTCATAGTAATCGAAGTAAGTTATGCCCATATATAAATGTGTTTTAGGGCAAGCGAAGTAAGTTATGCCCATATATAAATGTGTTTCAGGGTAAGCGAAGTAAGTTATGCCCATATATAAATGTGTTTTAGAGCAAGCGAAGTAAGTTATGCCATATATAAATGTGTTTCCGGGTAATCGAAGTAAGTTATACCCATATATAAATGTGTTTCAGGGAAAGCGAAGTAAGTTATGCCCATATATAAATGTGTTTTAGGGCAAGCGAAGTAAGTTATACCCATATATAAATGTGTTTCAGGGAAAGCGAAGTAAGTTATGCCCATATATAAATGTGTTTCATAGTAATCGAAGTAAGTTATGCCCATATATAAATGTGTTTTAGGGCAAACGAAGTAAGTTATGCCACATATAAATGTGGTTTAGAGCAAGCGAAGTAAGTTATGCCCATATATAATTGTGTTTTAATAGACGAAGACTGTGGTGAAGTTTTACCTTCCATTGCCAACTTTAGAAATACTAATATTTTTGTAAACGATTAGTTTTGGATAGTTGTTTATATTGTTTTAGAGATGAGTGAGTGAGAAAGTTTGTGCAGTGTTTTGTATAAAGTGTACATATTCTTCTGCTTTTAATAAAACAATCAAGGCATAACTTTATCAAATCTCAATACAACCAAAACCCATAAAAGTAAATTAAACTATTGATTTATCTCTTCTGAAAGTTTAGAGTTACGTATTACGGGTTAAAAGAGAAAACTGAACCACGATCGCAGGGTCAGAAGGTAAAAATAAGTTTTCCAATAGGAGTTCATGATATATCAGTGAAAACCCCTGAAATACAGGTTATTAATCATAATAACAATAAATTGTTTGTGGTTTAGTATTTTAAATAACTAAAATCACAGAAATAAAACAAATGTTTCTCTGACGTGTTTATGTGGATAAATATTTGAGAATACCCATATCTCTCGCGTGTTTACCCTTTCCCATTAATAAACATCAAACAATGAATTATGTATTCACGCATAAATCCTTAATCACTCTACAAAAGAATTAAATCCTTAGAAAAGCGTGTGTATGTAAAAACAAAATAATAATTTAATGTAACTTTCGTGACGATTTTGTTGTGAATATGGCAGGCAGTGAAGGTAATCGATTAGTCGTGTTTGTACGCTTTCGTGTGGTCATTAACATATGGAATAAAATCCTTCGACTCTCTTACTGAAAGGCTTAAGTAAATCTAAGATTAGAGATATTTAAATACCGCAGGAACATTCCTTGCACGCAGACCTTATATGGTATTCGATCTAAATACATAGAAATTACCAATTATTTTAAAATAAAATAAGCTTTTATATTGTGTTAAAATTAGTAAGAAAT
The DNA here is from genome assembly GCA_963513935.1 of Aphrophora alni. NCBI lineage: Eukaryota > Metazoa > Arthropoda > Insecta > Hemiptera > Aphrophoridae > Aphrophora > Aphrophora alni. The sequence continues at coordinate 47,216,785 of OY740767.1, read as the reverse complement.
AATTTTTTTTTTTTTGTATACTTTTTTATTTGAACGGTGTCACAAATATTTATTTTGGTTAAGCTTTAAATTACACATCTAATCCATGTAATTAAGTGTCATTAATATGTCCTAACCTAAATCTTACTTGATGAGAATTGAGCTTTTAGTGACGACTGTTTTAATACTACCCCCCCCCCCCCAGTTATTACTGAACCGTAATATTTTTTTACCTGCTATTTTACACACTGATTTGGGTCATTCATTCTTATAACTCACTAAATTTTTTATAAATTACGTATTTTATAAATCCCAAGGCCGAATAACAGTTTTTTACCGATAACTTACGGAACTGTATTTTTGGAGAGGTGGTGACCAATACGCTTTGTCTAGGTCCTTAGAAGCTACATTTAAGCATAATTTTATCAAAATCGATAAACCCGAATTTGAGAAAACGTAATTTTATGTTTTCCTCTTATTTACAAATTTGAAGATTAAAAAATTATCCCGAGATATGTCTAAAATCTGCACATACCAAATATTATTAAAATATTTACGTATTAAAAAATTGTTACGTGTTTGGGAACATACGACAAACGACAAATGCCAGACAAACATACATCATTCTAAAAAAATGAAATAAAATTGTAATTTTGGGTCTCAATAAAACTGAAATATCGGAAAAAATATGAAAATAGATTTTTTGAATCTTGTAACTTTACAAAGTATATGTGAAAACATAGAATTTGTAAAGAATACTTCAGTAAATTTGTCAAGTAAGGAATGTTTTAATATTATTTGATAATATGGAACAATGAAAGTCTGTAAATTTTAACATGGTGGCCATATGAAAATTAATTTTTAAAAGTCGGTTTTATTAAGATTGACATTAATGTCATTTTTTAAGCATTAAAATCTATATCCATTGATGTACTTTTTTGTTTAAAAAAAGTTTCAAAAAGAAAAAATGTAATCTCTAATTTTTAATAAATGAGCAATAACAGGAACTTAATAACGTTTAATAGATAGGCTATAAACTAGTCTTTACCATTCAAAATGTTATGAAACAATTTTATAGTTCCCTTTCTCACTCAAAATGGATTCCATGATTAAGCCAAAAAGTACTTGTAAATATATGAGCCATGACGTCTATCAAGCAGATCGAAGCTGCCCAAACAATATGAACGACATTTTGGAGAAATGTAAAAGTTTATGGCTTAAGCAAAGTGACAAACATAATTGTAAATAAGTACTCTGCTTTCTAAAATACTGTTTCGTATTACTTTTAAATTCTGACGTACATGTACTGTAGTGACAGGTCAAAAAATCGAGTTTAAAAACATTTATTAAAAATATACTGTATAATCTAACTATTGAAAAATTACGACAAATGACAGTATTCTTGGTTTTTAGGAAATAACAATCGGCACGTTTTGTTTACCACTTTTTCATAAGGCAGGGTTTATTTGAGAAAAACTTAATCCAAATAAAATTTAAGTTACTTAAATTTAACTTTTACAATTATGAAAAACTTTTAAAAAGGGATTAACTTTGTAAAAAAACGACATTTTTTATTTCGGTAGTGCCCAATAAGAATATCACCAACATTTCAATATCGAGTTTTCTCAAATCACAGTCAAAAATAAAAAGTAAAAGATTATTAGAATTATAAGAAGAGGCTCTTTATTACCAAGCCATACTTGTAGAATGTATATTCAATGTATTACGAACTAGGGGGAGAGTAAAATGGACTGGAAAAGAAAAGAAACGATAGTTAAGAGTTTAAAAGTATTTGTATTTATTTATCAATTTATATATATTCTGATTAAATATATTTTACATGTTTATACTTACTTTTCACATAAAGGAAATATTCCCACATAGACATAAGACTGTGGTGTGGGAATGGTTCCATTAAGCTCCAAATTACATAAAATGTTCATTAAATCTATAAACAAAATTCTGAGAATTTCAAAAGCGATAAAAGTACTGCCTGGGATCACGTTTGAGGAGGGACGGATGAGATGTACCGTCAATTGTCTGGATATGTCAATTCCCAAAACTCTAGGTACAGTACTGGACGGCCACTTTCAATCGACAAACGTACTGCATTGAACAATGTTGGTGTTTGGTGTCGGATATCAACCAGAAGGATTTTTGAACATATTATCAGTGAGGTTTGTTTACTGATCTTTGTGAAATTGATGACACTGAGCAGACGCAAAGTTACTACCAGCATGACTGTGCAACTTCCCACATATCCGGTAATTCAAAAGCTCTCCTAACCACTTCTTTTGAGATATCATTAAAAAGGATCTGTAGCCGACAAGATAGTCATATATTTCAGTCTTTATGATTTGTACCTTTGAGGATTGAGCATACAATGATGTACACCATCATTCCAGAAATCAACAATACTGGCATAAAGCTTCTCAGGACATAAAGTTCCGGGTGAAGTAGGAGCAGGACTCTTCCAACATTTACTTGAAATGAGTTATTTTGATTTTCCCAACGTTTATAGATTTACTTCAGTTTATATAATATCTGAGCAAAATAAATATTTACTGTGCTACAAAAATTCTAAAGGTACGACAAAAGTAAGTAAAAAATAATTCAAATCACAATAGCAACCGCAACAATGAAATTTATTGTCAGCTGTTTCGAATTTCCTAAAGTTTTGTTATGGATTTGATGAAGTTTTATATAAACTTGTTTTTAAATGTAAATGTTAAAGGTTTTCACTTGGAGCACTCTGTATAAAAACGACTATCAGTAATTTACGTTCAATGGTGTTATTGTGTCAGCTCAAAAATGAATATTGAAAATAATTAATTATATAACAGTGATTTAACAAAAAATAATTAATAGTAAACAAAGTGTGTCTCAATAAGTTAAAACAAGTTATAAGCTGCTTACCTCGTACATAAACAATGTTGCAAATCATCAATTTCTATGTATGGATAATTATTGACATTACAGTAAACTCAATGAATCTGACTATTACAGCAAGTTATAATCTAAATAATTTATGTATTTCATATATATATATATATATATATATATATATATATATATATAATATATTATCACTACTTTTTGATGTCGTATTTGTGCATATCACTACTTTTTGAAGTCGTAATTGTGTATATCTCTTTTTTGAAGACCTATTTTTGTATATCACTACTTTTTTAAGTCGTAATTGTGTATATCACTACTTTTTGATGTCGTAATTGTGTATATCACTTCTTTTTGAAGTCGTAATTGTGTATATCACTATTTTTTGAAGTCTTAATTATGTATATCACTACTTTTTGATGTCGTAATTGTGTATATCACTACTTATTGATGTCATAATGATTGTGTATATCACTACTTTTTGGTGTCATAATGATTGTGTATATCACTACTTATTGATGTCATAATGATTGTGTATATCACTACTTTTTGATGTCATAATGATTGTGTATATCACTACTTTTTGGTGTCATAATGATTGTGTATATCACTACTTTTTGAAGTCTTAATTGTGTATATCACTACTTTTTGATGTCATAATGATTGTGTATATCACTACTTTTTGGTGTCATAATGATTGTGTATATCACTACTTTTTGAAGTCTTAATTGTGTATATCACTACTTTTTGATGTCATAATGATTGTGTATATCACTACTTTTTGAAGTCGTATTTGTGTGTATCACTACTTTTTGACTACTTTTTGGCTATCATTTATGTTTGTGTAACATCCCAACTTTACATCCGTAAGATGGGAAAACCATCATAGTATGGAGCCTGGCTGTGGCATTAGCAGATCTACTGCCTATAGTGTCATTACAAAATGGTCCAGAGAGGAACATTATCGTCGGTAACAGAACTACTCTGGACAAACATTAACCAAATGGGTTCGAATCGAGGATGTTTTAAGGAAGTAACTGAGTTTATTATTTGACGAGACCTTTTCAGAAAGTACCTGCTTAAATTGGGGATAATAGATCAAGCCGCCCTATGCACACAATGCAACTCTCCGATGAGACTCCTAAACAAATTCTTCTAGATTGTGAGAGACTAAAAACTAAGATAAGGTCCTTCAGAGCATCTCAACCAAGGGAGAGTGCTGATCTACAATAATAGCTACTGAATCTAGTTGAAGGTTGCCCTGCCTTGCTAGGTCTACTGTGGAGCACAATAAGCCTTGGTTGACGTGAAGAGGTTTGTTTGTAATTGTGGTAATTATTTGTGATTGTTAAAACAATTTTACCACTGAACTATAAAAGACAAGGACAATGTTTGACGCAAATAATAGCAGGGAAGGGACATGAGCAGTGAGTGATATAATCTCTTCTGCTGTATGTAAGAAACAATGGCCATGTCTCTTGTAGTTTAGTGTCAAAAATATTTGTGTATACGTAACGTCTGTAGATGATAACTTAATCATTGAACCATCGTATTGTTACATATAAGGGTTTGTTGTCTTTTTTGCTACACAGTGATAAATCCTGATTAGAACCTTTTACTAGAGAGCTCGGAAATACTACTTGAAAACTTCGCGTCTACATTAGTGCCTTAATTTTTGAGTTTTAAGATCTCGATTCGGGGTTACAATTTGGTCTCACCCTGAACCATCATCATGTCTAAACCTAATAAATAGTTGGAGATGAAACCACCAGTGATCAATGATATCCCATGACAAGATTTCTAAATTACACTAAGATCATCTGACCATGGGTAGGGGTTGACAGCTATCAATAAGTTCCCTCTTTGTATACAGGAGTGTCTAACCAATAGCTCTTAGTAGCATTAGTACAATAATTAATTTATGTAAATACAGATTGTAATTCTAAAATCTACATCGTTCACATTCCAGTACGAAAATGATTCAAGCAGACGTCTGTAATCTTAACCCTTAAGGGGTGCATTTATGGTGAGTACGAGCTTAGTAATCCCGAAGGTGCCTAGCTGGACATAATTATTGCTTTTTATGTAGTCTTGGTCTAAATTCACACTCTTTCACATTTTCTATTGAATCTTTCATAAACAATTGTTGTTATTTTCTGACCCTGGCGCTGTTAGAGGGTTAGAGAAGGGTTAAGTGGGTTCTTTTATTTACGTCCTTTCTTCCTTTTTTTTAACATTGCGATGATGAATGAGAGGTTTCTCATCAGAAGTCGTTGATTTAGGTCTACCATTGCGTGAATGATCCATTTTCTTCAAAACTGTGGTAAACTGTACTTTGTGATATTCTCTTCTGAAAACCTAACATTAAATAAATCAGCTACCTCTTGGTAAATCGCTCCAGATAGTCATATCCTCTCTCATATTCAGAACATCTATTCATTCAATTTCAGTTAATTCCATTTTAGTTTTGTTTATTCAACATTTATTGAAAAGTAAACAATTTTAAACTAGAATCAAGAAGAACTGCACGCACAAATACTACTGGATGATAACTAAAAAGACAAGAAATAGAGAATTTTCCGAACAACAAAGTGAATAAATGAACTACTGTCTACTAATAGCCTTTTGTTGGCCTTATCACTTTGGGGATTTCTAGGTTACCTGAGGCAATGTAAACATACTTGCTTAATCCACAAAGGTTCAAAAATATTGATGTGCTAGGTTTTATTGCTTAATCTAGAATGGTTTAAAAATATCACGTCGTTCTGATATTTTTTGGACATTATACGATTTATTTAAAATATGCTGTAAAATTCATAATGCTAATATTTAACATTACGTTGCCAGAAATTGACATTTTAAGTGCTTTACTACTGATTTTCGAGGCACTATGAAATGGGACGCTATATCATTCCTTATTTTATTTTTCAATTTATTCTCGCACTTTACTCTTCTTCTACGATTTGGTAAATTAATTTGAAATATAAAACATATTATTTTATCAAAATAGCTCTTCCTAATGTTAAGATATTGATTTACTATAAGTGCACCTTTTTTTACATTCTCTCATATAAGTTCCACACAGAAAATTAAGTGCAGTTTTTGGCGGATTATATCCTTTATGATGTCCCTTAAATACAAAAAATGGTTTTTGGAAATAAAGTCTGTCGTCTGGCAAATCTCTACAACCCAAAAGCGTTTACCGATTTTAATCAAATTTAATATTTGGGCATATTTTGGCGATATCTCGGGAACTTCCCCCCCCCCCCCATATTTTAATAACTTGAAATTTGTGAGTAACTACCATAAGAAAAAAACATAAAATTACGATTTTCTCAAATTCTTTAATTACTATTTTTGGTGTAATAGTGTAGCCTCTAACGACCCAAACAAAAGACTTACTTTCTCAAAATAGTCTCTACCGATTTTGTTCAAATTTGAGTGAAATGTGAAGATTAATAACCCAAATTCATTAGAAAAATAACGAGTATAAAAATATTACGGTTCAAAAGTATTTGGAAAAAACAAAAATGAACATTGACCTTCGTCATAAAAGCTAGGTTACGATTAGTTTATGTCTCAAGCAAAGCAAGTTTAAATCCTATTGAATTAAATACAATTTTTTAAATACGTAGTCCATGGTTCATTTTCACTTTATGATACATACATACTGAAATTACATTGTTTATTATTAATTTTGGTTCGATTTTATTTGGTTTTTGGAGATGAACTAAAATGAGAAAATTTGTGCAATGTTTTGCACTGTTTATTTACTTTTTACTTTGGACATAAAACTTTCGAACGTCATGTTTATGGAATTGCTAACGAATATAATTATTTAAATTTTGATTTTGAGTGAGTGGGAAAATATTTCAAAAGTTTGTTTTAATTAAAAATACATTTTCCAATACTCGACTCTTTTCGAAGATAAAAACACAAGTCAAGTTTTTGTTTTAAGAAAGGCTTATTTTAAATTAATAATACTCGTCTGAATAAAAAGTTATAAATTATTTATGACTAAAACTTGCATTGCTTTCATACACATAGAGAGGTGATAACAACATCCAGTACTGTACCTAGTCAGAATTTTTAATTAAGCAATTAATCATAATTAGGAATTAAATCATTCTTCTCTATACAGTCTTCGAAAGGAGTTGGAAAAATAAGGAAATTAAAAAGAACCACGCCCTTGGTTTTAAGGGGAAGAAAAAGAGAGAGAGAGCTATATGTAGCCTCTTGTATATGTCCTGGGATTAGCGTATACATAAGTAACTGCCCCCTCTACCACCCCTCTCGTCCTGTAGATCTTAATGACGTAAGCAGTGAAAAAGTGTGTGAGAGAGAGAAACAAAGAAAATGTCTTCCCCGTATGATGGGGAATGAGAGGGGGGATCTTCCTCAATGCCTTCGTATTTTACACAGGCAACATTTTTTATCTCCGTCGCTCTTTTCCTACTCGCTCTCTCACTCACTATTTCTTTTCTTATTTCTACTAGCTACAGAGTCTCACATGCGCGCAAATGAAATCGATTAAAATGTGAGCCTGCTTTGCTTGCTTGCTATGGTCGTCTTGAAGGAGGAGGAGGGGGTGTGGGTGGTATTAAAAAATGAGGTGGTAGGAAAAGAAGGGTTGTAAAGGAAGAAGGGGTGGCTCTGTCGTATACTTGCAAAGACTGAGGGTATTTAAAAATCAAGGATTATACATTTTTAACGTCTCGAGGGAAATCGCAAATGGAATGGCAGTTTTCTTAATCGTGCATTTTTTTCTTTCTCGTCAATTATAGAGCGTAGCGATAGACGATTTGTGTAAACTAGGAATGGTCTAGTTTCGTTCAGTACAGTAATACATTAACTTTCTCTGTTGGAAATTGTAAGACAAAATTGGAGCTTACGTGGCGAATTTTAAATTTATGAAGATATTTATGAATAATTCTTAATTAATAAAATTGTCAATTTATTGTAATTTTTTTTTTTTTTTTTTTATCCGTTTATTTTTTGTAATGAACGACTACAAAAAATAGATTCAATTCAAAAACTCTGAATTTAAATTTTGAAGTATAAATAAAACTGACCTATTTTTGTTACAAGTCAACGACCTCTGTCTTTTGCTGTTAATATAAAGTTTTTTTTTTATTCTTGTGTTAATGGTTTTTTCTTCTTGTTAATTAAATGCGAATATTCTCGCAGTCGTAATAGTTTTTAAAAAATAGAAATAAAATAAAGAAGAAAAGAGGGTAAAATATATACTCCTGGTTATCGAATACTCTGGCGTCAGAATCGAAAGAAAACCAGAATTGATCCAGACGGACCTTACCAAAGATGTGAGGGATCTGTCCAAAGAAAAGTGGAAATAAAGGCATGGCACCTCGGGATTGCTAGAACCTAACTCACTATAAGTGTTCATCTGAGGAATTTACATTTACTAAAACATCAAATCTTAATGAGTTGTTTGGTCTCTCTATTGACTGTCCATCTGAAAACTGAGCCCGGAATACCACACTCGCACTTTAACCTTTATACATATTTACACCTCACACTTTATATCTTTGACTGTATCCCTATGATATAAGTTCTGGACAATTGTGGAAATAAGGGGACGTAGCCCCAGGAGCATACAATCGGATCCGGATTCGGCCCTGAGGGTCTTGTTCCCTTTTCTTCTTCTTCTCTTTATTTATTATCTAAGCCTCATGGTATAAACAATAGTGTGAGAGAATCTGAGAAGTGTTCTAGTACGAGTATATAATGTATAGTTGCGTCTGCTGGTGCCTAAGTATAGTACCAGATCCTTTGAGCAGAGGCAGTAGCTCCAACTGTCCTTTCGTCAATCAGGAGTAGGAAGTTTAGGACGTTTTCCAAAATCAGGCGTGAGGATCCATCAGCCTGGTTAAGAGAGGTAAGGTATGGACTTTTACCCTCTCATGTCCACCAATGGGAGTTTTAGATTAAAGAGATAGAGAGGGACTTTCGTTTGGACCGTGTATTGGAAAAAGGCAATTTCCTTTTTGTTTAAGCAATACGGTTTGTGGCGTTGTCTCTGTAGATAAAGGGTGCGAATTTGGATTTTTGGGAATTGCACTCGCAGCGTTGAATGTTGACTATATGTTGAAAGAAATGTTGGGCGACTACATCCTTACTTGCTCTTAAATAGACTGCTAAGTATTTCTTCTAGGATATACCCTTGTAACTGTTACGATCTTAAAATCCTTGATAGCATCCCCGCACTAAGCTCTATGTTTTAATTTTGATATTACTATTATTGCCTTTATTTGTAAGACAAATAACCTTCTAAAATATTGTTTATTAGAATTATACCATAATTAACATGGAGATTTAATCCATGATAATATGCAAATTTCAAAAAATTGGGTGTTTTTAGCCTAATTTTATGACACACATTATGTACATGATCTGTCCAAGAAAGTCTATAATTTGACACGACAAACTTGCTGACCTCCAGAAAGACATCATCCAGAGACATCGTTTGGTGATCTCTTTGAGACGGTTGATATAGTTTAAGTGAAATCAGACCAAAATGTATTTATATTTTTTATTAAATAGTCCAATTTGGAAAACATTTATGATCACAATAAAACACAAAATGTTTCACAACAAACAATATTATTAACTAGACGTTTCATTAACTATGTTACTACATGTTGATAAACTTTTGCGACACAAAACGAATGTCATAAAGACTTTCGGTTCAGTGTCATAAATACTGTGTACATTAACACCTGAAGATGATGAAACTCGTCTTATTACAAATAAAATATCTATCTTTCATTTGTTAATTGAGGATCCACAAGTTTTGTTTATTTTAAGCGGAAAAAAATGAATTTTGGAACAACGAATTCAGAATTTTACATCTTTTTTATCTCTCGTTCACTGAATATAAAATGGTAAACATTACAATTACCTAAAATATTTTCAATTTTATATTACTGACTTTGATTAAAGATGAAGACCATGTTGACTGTCACACCATCGGGCAGAGCGATTTTGATCAAATTTTGGTAGTTATATTTTTTTAGAAATAAAGTTAAGCATTTGTATGGCCTTAAATTAATATACAAAAATGAATATGAAAGAAAATTACAGAATGCAAGGACAGTATTACTAAAATTACCTTTAGGGGCTTTCTTTAGTGAGTACAGGGTTGGCATCACGAGGGAACTTAGGTGGATTTACACCTTGTTCCATGTAGTCTTGGGTTGGATCCCTGCCTTTCACCTTTCTTATCAGGTCTTTCTTGACCAACTCTTATTCATACTGATCCTGACGCTATTAAGGTATTCTAGGATTAGGAGTATTTATTTTATGTTCTTTACTTAATTTTTTTTTTTTAAGCCGATACTGACCGAGGTTTTTGCCTTTAAACAACAAATTAAAAAAATATTAAAATTTATTTTGAACACCTTCAAAGTTCATTTCAATATTACAAAATTATTTGCGAAATGAAAGTTTATTTTACGAGTGGTTTGTCTTAAAAATTTAGGACATAAAATCTCACTTTTCAATCAAATTTTACCTTTCAAAATTTAAATTGCGTTTTCAAGGATAAAATTGTCAACTATAGTTAACAGATTAAGAATAATTACCGATTTCAAAGATATAAACAAGTACAGAACATAACAATAGAGCGATAAGAAGCTCCATATTACATATCACTTACAATCTTATTTCTAACTAACATAATTTTAATTTTAGACATGTGTCTGTAACAGTCAATTTACAAGAAAACTCCAAATCCATAGAAAATAAAAATTTATTACAACGTTAGTATGTTTTTTTATTACTTCAGTTTAAATTAGTGTTTCCCCCCCCCGTTCACATATAAATACAGTACCTAAAATTCGTGTTTTCTACAAATGTCAGTTTGGATGTTTATAAACAAATTGCCACCTATTAAATAAGTTTATCTTTAGGTTTACATAAGAGAGTGGTGAGATTATAGGCGGCTGTATGTGTATGGATTAGTATCATCCATTAAAAAGTGAAAAGTAACCACTGGTGTTTAAAAAAATCGAATATTTCAGTGAGAAGGAGCTATTCCGATCATATTTTGATGGAAGTAAAATGTTTATGTCCCAAACTAATATGCTAAACAACACATAAAACAACCAGGCTCCATATTTATAGTTTCATACAAACCTGAACATCAATCGAAACACGTACGTCGAAATGTTTTGTCATTGCCAAACTTACTGTATACTGCGTAAGTACAATCATATTTCTAGAATAATTTGGTGGGGGATTAATTGGGAAATCAGGGTTAATTTTTTGTCATTTTTCTCATTTGCACCTTATCTTTAAACATCTTTTACATTCAGTTTTAGACATTAATTTGGTCAATAAACTTCACATTTGATCAAAATATTCTAAATAAATATTGAGCTTGACTGCCCCAAATCTACAACAGTTATAGTTTTGTTATTGTCGCTCATGTATCACTGACGATGACGACTTTGTCGTTGAAACGCTTTTGATAAATAATCGTAACTTTTGTGAGATCTTGTGTTCGAGTTTTTTTTTATAAAATATTAGAATTTTAAAAAGTAACGAAATTTATTTTAAAGAGACTATGGTTTTCAGTGGTTGTGGAATGATATCCCCAGGGGTTTTGCTTACTTATCTATATAAGCTTATCTCTATATGTTTTTCCTAAATTTCAAAGCTAAGTTGAGAATTTCATACTGTACATTAAAATGACTCGACGAAACAAGGAAAATGACACAAAGATAATTTGGTTTTAACATCAGTTAACCTGATTGTTAGATAGCTAAAAAGGAAAGTGCATCTCCTCGCCTTAATTTAATGTTATTTGAGAATCTTTAATTGTAGGGAAGGCTTCCTCAAAAAAGTTTTTTATTTTCGGGTCTGTCTCTTCCGAGGATGGGAGTGACTCATCATTCTAAATATGATGTATGATTACGTTATATTTCATATTGAATGTCATTGGCAAAACTGGGAATGTATTAAGATAAATAATTGGAAAACAAAAATCATTTCTTTAAAAATTCCGTGTTAACTTTTATTTTTATTAATTGTTTAAAGAGAAATCATTTTTTGTTTTTTAACTATTTGAAACTTAATAACATTTTTTGCTGTCATTTTTGTTCGAATGGTGAGAATTTCTTTTGTTATATATTAATTTTCTCGTCTCCTCAACATCTTTAAAATAAGTATAATCCTACACCCTATTTAAACATTTTGAAGAGCTAAAACTGAAAAATAAGGACTTATTGAGGTAACCCATCTCCCTTACCTGAGAAGGTTCTCATATGACAATAGGTGGTGAATAGAAATAAAATTTTAATTTTTAGATATCTTAATATAATCAAGTTAACTGCCACCATTTTAGTTACGGAGGTCATAAAAAAAATGTTTACGTCATTTTCCTTGTCATCAACCATTTTAAAATGACGTATCACATTACAATACGTACCATTTAAATATGTTTACAGATCCCTCTCCCTCCTACCCCCTTGTATTACAAATTTTAAAACGTAGCAAACATAGCAAACATGTCTACATTTCATTTCAACTAAACTTAATTATCAGTATCATACTGATAACTGCTGTATAGATCCAGTACCATACCTGCAGCTGGACAAGTAAGACCTTATAATGTGGCTACAAACAATTTTATTATTTATGTACGACGAGTCATACTCTGATTTTATATGTGTTAGTGTTGTGTTGTGTTACGTGTTTATGTGTTAGTGCGGGCCTGACGAAGCCGACAGTGTTCGGCGAAACAGCGCTGTAGCAATAACTATTATACGGACTGAGGACAACCTCTAAGGTAATTAACTATATTCTATATTAAACAGTCCAAGGCAACACATTATACTTTATAAAATTTAAAACGTAGGTTTCTCACTATAAAGGAGACTGTCACAAACTGTGTGTCAAATTTTCTTAAGAACCAGAGTTAAAGCAAGTGGAAGTTTCTTTTTGGTCACTATGAATATATAAACCGGTCAGGTTATATATAACATCAAAAAAAACATCATGGGTAGGTTCATCAAAAAAAATTTAATTACTGAAATTTTTTCGCGTGCATAAATAATAGCTCAAAAACCTTTAAATACCGGTTTACCTAGTAGTTTAAGATCTCGCTTAGTATCTGAAAGGTTGTGGTTTAAGTCCGTGGAAGCTGAAAAATTACGGTGTTCACCCAGAATTGTGGGAGTCAGGGGTTGAAATTGATAGAGAACTGTGGTTACGAATGTCAAAATTATTTCTACGTGAACTTGACGGCCTAATTCCAGTGTTTACATTGTCAGATCCAGCGAGAGCATGGGAAAGCTTACAACTGTATAGATAGAAGAAAGACCATCTACATAAACTCCTTCAGTAAACCACCACTTGTGACTTTTGTAAACAACAACTATACCTCCAAGATAATATGGAATTCTCATATCGTCCTAAAAATCTAACAATGTAAACCTATTGTGGGTCTTAGGGCATAAGGGCACTACTGAGAATAAGGAGGCAAACAGGTGGGCCAGAACAGTACCTGAATGTTCCTTCATCGCCCCAAAACCTGCGTGTGGATTATTTTATGCTTTGTGATGTAGGTGAGTTCCCAATAGGTCAAGAAAGAACATTAGAAGGCTTGTGAGAGAACTAGATAATATACAGTCTAAGAGAATAATAAGGGTCCTTCAAGACTTAGACCCCCCTTGCAATAAAACGCCTAAGCCAACCACTGGTTATTGCGGAACAAGATTGTTATCTTTAATAATAATTATAAAAACACTATCTTTTAACCAGTGGAACAGAAAACAAAATACACGAAATGTCAACAATCCCCCCCCTTTCTCTCGATAAAGTGAGACAGTAAAAGCAATTCAACCTTTACACTATTAATATGGTCGTGTATATTTTCACTAAGCTGAAAATCTCTCCCTCAGATTCTCTCGCCCCCAACATTGTTATAGACTATTAATGTCCATAAAAATGATTTATTTCGTCCCTCTTTTAAATAAACTTACTTAAACGGATGTTTTTGCTCTCGTTGCTGTAGGCCTATTTACTACGCATTCCAGAATATTAACCTATATCTTTCAAAATTAAGTTGATTTTACTTTTATGTAGTAACGGGATGCTAAACAATTGAACGTTAACGACCTTATAGCCATTACGAATACATTTTCTTTAAAAATTTGTAAGTCTATGTAAGATATTTTTAACGTTTAATCTAATGAACGGGTAGTACGATTGACTGAAAAGTTTGATATTTAATGTTAAGGGGTGTTCCAAGGAATGGCCAAATTTTAGACTAAAACACTTAAGGTGTTGAAAGTAGGGCGACGGAAAAGTTATTGTCACCCATTATTGTAAAAACAAGTTCTCCAATTCACTTATAATTTTATAATTGATATGGGGTTAGTGTCCCATGGAATTATCACAATTTGGTCAAAACTCCTAAATACTAAAAATAAAGTTGGGTAATTACTTAAAAATTTGTGTTATTGGTTAAGTTTATTGGTGTTCTTTTTTTATCAGTCCCTCTTACCAAATTTAAATAACCACTAAAACAGTTTTGAATACATTTTGTAAAGTTTAAGTGTACAGTTACGGTTATTTGCATAGAAAAAGCTCATGTTCCTAATTTTAAAAGGGTTTTTAATCTAACCTAACTATCATGCGATGGTCAAAGCTGAACATTTAAACTTCTTGAACACCCCAAAAAACTACTTGCATGTCACCCAGGAAAAGGATGCCTGAAAGTGCGACCAAGAAAGGAGGTAGCTTGGTAAGGCTGAACATGAGGATCCACTGGAGGCAGAGAGCTTCCGACGAACGGGAGTTACTGGCTGTTGATATGGTGACCAGGGCTCATCTAGAGCTGTAGTGTAACGGATTAGGTTTGGTTAGGTAGACGACATTAAAACCTATTTATACAAACTCCATAGTTTAACCGGTCTTTAAGAGCCTAGGCTGCTACACTAGTGGGATTATAAAATCGAAATTCCCGTTGTTTTTCTAGCTTTCTCAATCAGAGTTCGTAACCAATCGTAACTCCCTGCGAGGGGTCAACACCTTACATTTATGACCCCTCACGAGGATTTTGATACAAAATTGGATCTACAAACTTTACAATCGAAACGGTGGAAGCTATTATCAAAGTAGTTTTCACTAATATCTCTTGGTTGAGTAGTGCCCCAGTAAGCCTATTTTCAAAACTTCTATTTAAACTACAAAAAATGTTGAAAGAACTAATAACAAAATATTTAAAAGTTGTTAAAGAGGGACAATCAATTTCTAATGTATCTAAAATGTATGAGCAAAATCTGTAAAATAAAAAAAGTTACATTATTAAAACTTTTTTTATACAACTATTGACACTTTAACTTGCCCTGCTACTGTGAAATGTAGCCGTATCAATAAGTGGAATTACATTCATGTCTTGTTTCTTAATATTTATATGTGATGTGTAATAATTGTAATAATAATCATTTATCAGTATACCAATGCACCGTTTGGGAAAACATCAACAATCATTTTATACATGTTTTAAAGTTATATGATAATGATAAATTGTTCATCTTATTGATAAATGGTTTAACAGTACGTTTGGCATAGTTTGCTTATAAAAAATCTTGTACACTCAGCTTAAGTTATTATTAGTTATTTTGACTACTTAGGTAGGAATAGCCTCATTTCTTAGATTATTGTTTTAGTTTTAATTTCCAACATGGGCTCTAGCATATTTAGCTATGTTGGCTTTTTTCATCTTCTAGGTTTATACTTGAAAACGGGTAGTTGATTTATATTCTCAAAACGTCTTGTACTAGTAATGATGTGCACAAATTATGGCAATCTTGATTCAACTGTGCTCATGTCTGTGGGTACATACACAGATAGTTATCAGCTGTACGCAGATTTCCTTGACAACGAAATCCAGCCGACCTTCCTTATTTATTATAAAGAATGAATTTTATCACTTTAACCTACTGCTTCAGTTCTCTCTACCGTCAATAATCCACCCTTTCAAGAGTCTTATTTATATTTCCTCGGGTTATTTTTTAGGGAGGAAAAATTATTGTGATGGTAAACAAATAACTGTTGATATTTATATGAATACATCTTAAAGTAACCCTCACCCCATGATTCATAGAGTGATTTATTTTTTGTATCCTATATGTGTATGTATGTCTATCATGACTGGTTTATAAAAAAATGTTAGACAGATTCGTTCAAAACTGTTACCTAAATAATACTTATAAAATTGATAGCCGTAACTCAAAATTTGGGGTTACTTGTCACAGAACCTGCAATCAACTTTTACGATTTTGATAAAAATTGGCGGTATTAAACGTATTAGCATCTCACAAAACGTGGGAAAAAATAAATTTTAGCGTTCATTAAAGGTGAAATTTTAAAAATCAACAATTTTTGTTCGATTATTAACCCAAACTAATGTACATAACTTTAATTAAAACTAGAGTTATAGTTTCAGATTCATTGAAAAAACATTATTCATATTATTTAAATTTCCTAGTTGAAAAAATATTATTTTTGCTCGTCTAGTATGATAAATTGTGTTATTTTAATTTTTAACACATTGAAGAAATATTTTCCACTAATTACAATTATTATGTTTAGATACAGACAGATTTAATTATGGATTTCTTATTAGGTTAACTTTTTTTTTTTAGACTAGTAACACAAGAAAATACAAGCTATCAACTGAGTTTGCAAAAGTACGTAACATTGGAAGGTTCACGTGGCGAGATAAGTGCTCGCTCTGCCGACTGGTCTACGACGATCCCCTGTTGTAATTTTCAATAGGTATATTTCGACTAGAGAGAACTATATGTGACCCTTGTAAGCTGTTGCCTCTTACAGGATATTTCGAGTAGGGGGGGGGGGGTCACCGCTCTGAGAAGAGTATGTACATGGATTCCTTTTATCATTCAATCTTTCGACAGTGTGGTGAGATGGGGGATCCGTGTACAGATTCAAGTGTGAACTTACATCCTCCACGTGGTTCAACGTAGGCAACGTATTGATGAGACTGGTATGCTAGAGAAGTTTGCGGAACAGCATATGCCGAGGCTGCTTGGCTAAGGGGAGATTAATCTTTATATGCGGACTTTAGATAACAGGCAACCTCAACTTTTAATTAGCCTTATCTATACATATGTGAACCCTTTATTTCCCTAACTAATAAAGCCGACGTTAAGAGAATTTGCAAAAGACTACCCGAAAGTGACAACAAAATACCGGGTTTTTACTTTATCCCAAAGAACCCACTTCCGAATCATTGCAACAGAACTAAAGGAACTCTTGGAACACCCCCACAAACTGCGATTGAAAAGTGAGACACGGTGTCGAACATTAGAAGAAATGAGGGAAAGCGTCTAACAGGAGCGTAAAAGTGGAGACTGAGAAGAGAAGAGGCGGTAGCAAAGGGGCTTCCAATAAAACCGAAACGTAATAGGGATACCTGTGTGTCTGGACAGGAGATCCATAATAACACCATCAAAGATGTGATCCTCTTAGAAGGTATTCTCATAATAAATTACTATAGACAGAGGTTCCTTCAGGTGGACTTGGAGGGATCTTGGGGAGAGGACAACTAAAACGAATCACGGGACTTGTTGTGGGAGACTGTGGTCTGAGAGTACTTAGGATAGGAATATACCATAGGGATGACTATATTGGGTAGTGAGTTGACTGCTAAAACTCATTGAAGGGACTATCAACTGGACTAGAATTAAGAGGTTTATTTAAACAATAGGTCAATGGTCCCGATCCCAGGAGCCGTTTAACCCTTTATCCACTCATTTCAATCTAATTTTTGAGGAGGTAACCAGGGTAAGATAGGAACAGCTGATTTCAGAGGATATACACTTCGTCAGAACTTTTAAATTTTTAGTTTTCATTATCTAAAAATTAAATACTTAGATTTATTTATAGAATTTTTTTTTTTAGTTTAAAATAAAATAAAAATACCTGTAAAATGATTTGTTGTTATCAACATATCAACGTTGTCAACCACTGTCTCCATCCTGGCAACCTTCATCCAGGAAACTGTTTATCTACAGTATTTAGTAACCTTTTAACGTGTTCATGACTTTTGAAGGTTTCAGCTATCTATAACCAAAAAAAGTATATATTACTGATTCGTAGAACAATTATTTTCAGTAAAACAAGAGTGGTGATGTAATGATTGAACGTCTAGTCGGTAAGAAATATAAATATGTATTAAAGTACAATCTATTGTCGAATTCATTATAGTAAAACATAAAGAAGACAAAAAAAATAGTGTTATAGTTTAGGAAAGAAATATATTTGAGAAATATTTAGCCCAATCAAGTTATCCATTTTTAGGGTTAAACTTTAAAAACCTCCAGGAGTGAATAAAATAAAAACTATTATTTGATTTGTAATAATTTCTAAAGAAAACCCGAAAAAAATCAACACTAGAATTTTAGTCGTTGTTTGTCTTGTTTTATAAAGGCGAAAAACATCACGGTCATTATGGCTTTAAAAAAAAGTTAGAAGAGAACATAAAACAAAGACCCCTAGTTATTAAATGCTGTAATTGCGTCAGGGTCGGAAAGTAAGAAGAATGGATATGATAGATACAAGAGAGGAATCTAATCCAATACTACATAAATAAATGTGGAGTTCAAGTTAGGCTTACTCGGGTTTGCCACAATGAATGAGCCCCTGAGGGAGTTATAAAAAATATAATTGCTTACATATGAGAGTGAAAAAATCCCTAAAGAAGGGTTTTTTAGATAATTTTGACATTTTTATAGTTGTAATTTTTTAACTATTATTTTCTAAAATATAGCCGTTTAAAAAATCGAAAAAAGTGGAAGGGGAAATCATAAAGTTAAGGGGACATGAAACGACTTTTAAGAACGTTCCGTAATCGTAATGGTTTAAGAGATGTCCCGTACAGTTTAAAGCTTATATAAAAAAAAAATTCGAAACCACTAATTCTGTTGAAGACAGGAAGACTTTTACTTGTAAAAGTGCATGAAACGACTGTTATAACAAGTAACACTAAACTTGATGAATGCAATGTTAATAAATTTGCTCACATCTTAATTTCAGTAATACATCGGTATGGCATTAGAAGTGTAACTGAGGATGTATCCTTATAAAATCAAAACTTTATTCGAAATTAGAGCTATGAGAAGTCTAAAAGACTTAATTTTCCTTAGTAGCATTAGCTCAAATTTCATTGGATGAAGGTTGGCTTAATCACTTTGACTGATGAAATGGGTGGGTCAACACTCACTATATTAGAATATGGTCAAGTTTATACTCTCAAATAACTAGGGCTACTTGAAGTGAATGTGACAGTTTTGTAAAGTTTCTCAGGTAATTTCATTTTTGGGCCACATTTTTTTAGAACACGTTCTAAATGGAGTTAGCAAAACAATCACAATATAGGACAACGTTATTTGAATTTTCTTTGGGATTACGTGATACCAGAACTGCAAGAATTTCACTTTGAAATCATAAAATTCATTCATGATGGAGCATCTCCATAAATTTACAATCCAGTGAAAAAGTAGTTGGTAACAAATCTTTGGAAATAGAGTCATGAGAAGGCAATGAATGCACTTTGTTGTGATTTCCAAGATTCCTATGAACTCCAGAATTGTCTGGGGTTATTTGAAGTATAGCGTATACTGCACAAAACTTGGAACCATTCAAGAGCTGAGAGTGTAGTAGCGACTAACATGAGGGTTGCCACCTGCTCTCTAGAAGATAGTTTACTGTTTGTACAAGTAGAGTATCGTCGTAAAGATTTTAGTTCTATATACTTTTATATAAAATTCCATTAGTTTTGATATTTCCAAAGGTAATAATGTTTTATAGTTGCTCTTATGTTCAACAACAAAATATTGGGGGAAATGAAATGTAATTTACTGTTTAGACCCTATACATTTATAACGAAGCATTCTTCCGGTTAGATTTTTAGTTCCATCACTCTAAAATAATTCAAAGTTATTTCCTAATTAGAATAACTTAGAATAAGGATTATCAATAAGTTAGTAACTGTCTACAACGATGTAGATTTGAAAATGGAAGTTAAAAGAAGACTACAATGAATGGTTCTGTGAAAAAGTTGAAAAATTGTGTATAACGAGGAAAAAGAAGTGTCAGATGATCAAGAAGTCGAAGGTTAGATGAAGTAGAAAGCCATCTGAAAAGAATAGGAGTTAGAGGAGAATCTTGAATGCAAGAGATAGAAAGTGTTATTTTAGATATGCACCAAAAACGCTGATTCAATTTAAAGATTGAGTATCTCAAATTGTGCACGAGTGGTATCAATCAAATTATTAGGAGATATATATGTATATAAAGTAATACAAAATTGTTTCAATAAAAATGGAAACAGGATGTCTGACTCGGTATCCAGAAAAGTTTAACAGTTTTAAAAAATCTTTTCTGACGTCGACATTTTAAAAATTCTTTGACGAAAATACAACTAAACATAAATAAGTGTTATTTTTTTTTAAGTTATTACTACAAAGTGCCGGTATAGGGTGGTATTTTAATTTCATCCAGTGACTAAACTTTTTTTTTCTCATTTCTCCCCCTTTGTGTAAAACATTTCTATCTCTTTGTTATAAGAATGTATTTTGTGTATGTGTTGATTTTGTATTTGTTGTAATAATGATGCATTACATAACGTTCATTTTCTTTAAAGCAATGAAGCCATTACTTTTATTGTGAGCTGTTATTTTTCTCATAAAAGTATTATGTAAGTGTCTGTGAAATTCGGTCGGTCATTTTTTCTTTCTTTGAATTTTGATTTACCTATGTAGTATTGTCAACAGAAGCAATAAAACCTTTCAATCATCTAATATAAATATTCATTGTAGAAAACAAGGTATCAAAACCTTATAACGTTTAGGTTTTTTCTAATTTTATTTAATCTCAAATAATTATTGTTTTATACTTTTTTTTTAATAATCCTACAAACTTCACCAATATTTCATTGGAATCGTCAAGGCGATGTTGAATTATTCATATTTTTAAAGAGTCGATGGTGTATTTTCAATTTTTTATAGATGACAACGTAACACCATTTCTAAGAAACATAATAACCTATTTTATTTTGATCCTTAAGCTATATATAGAAACGTTTAAGTCTATTTCAGGAATATTGAAATATTGTATTTCAGCTAGGTAGAGTTGATTAAGTTTTAAAATTACAAAAAAACATTTTTTTAACACTCGCTTGAGATATGGAAAAAATTGATTATATTCTAAAATTTATCAATCGGTCCACAAGTTTGGTCTGTAGAATTCATACAATATAAATAGACAGACAGATATTATTTCAAAATAAATTTTTAAGTGAAAAACTCAAAAGTGACCTGATAGGAAAGATGAAAGAGAGGGATCTAAACCCAAGACTACGTGAAAAAATGTGTAGCTCTAGCTAAGAACCCTAAGGATTGGCAAGGCTAAAATATTCCCACACACACACATTTAATCAAAATTTGGTCACATACTTTGGTTGTAGCGTACTACACAAACAACAAAAGACTGTTTTTAGACTCCAAGAACTTAAAACCGTATATTGTTAGTAACAAACACAACATATGTGTGTTAACCCCCCGACAGAATATTTTCTCTATAGTACGTAATTATACGAGAGAAAGTAAACATTATTTTTGATATATTTACGAACTTACATAATTAAGTTGAACTTTGAGTTTGGGAGTTAACTTAGGAGTTGAAACTTCAAAGCTTGTTCTCTGTAGGCAATAATCAAGAAAACAAAAGAAACAGACTGTAAGGGGGTGTTTCTTCCCTTCTCTTCCCCTACAAACATTGTATCACGTGACCTTGCATATGTAACGTGAGGTGACTGCAGTTCTTCATTTTAAATGAGATTAAATTATGCATTTATATTTTAATGTAAATACAGAAGTTACAGAAACATACATAACCGTACAAATCGAAGTAGATAAAATAGATTTCGTAAAGTTCAAATATTAATGAAGATATTTGCCATCATTTGTGTATATCTATCTATACAGAGAAATTTTTGTGTGACTATAAATTTTATCTTGTAAAGAGGCAGAAAGATTTTTTAAGAAATTGAGTGAATTTACCATTAAATGCGCTGAAAGCCATGTAGGCTTTGGTGAAAGTCATTTAGTGGGTTAAATGACTACATCCTTAAAATTAAAAATCGGCCCTTTATAGGGCCAACAGAACTTTATTTAATCATTTAAGGTCCTATTTAATCATTTCGTAGCTTTTATTTATAATAAAACAAACAATTTTGGTATGTTTGAAATTTTATCTTTAAAACTGTCTATATTGTTCAAATGAGTAAATTTACTATTTTTGGGTGCGGGAATAAAGGAGAAAAAAATTAAGTTTTTATTCGGAAAAAACTCATTTCGGGAATTAAATAACCACATAGATTACTATAAACCAATAATCTACAACTAATAAAACTAGTCTAACATAAACGTGTATACAACGTTAGTAAAAAATCAATATACAAAGCTATTACACAAAAATGAATCTATGTTTAACCCCTCGACAGCGTCTCCCATGACATGATTTTGAATTACCTTCATCAACCACCACTCAAATGTAAGAAATGCCATAATCTACCTGTTATCACAAACATACTGTAAAAGTTGAAAATAAATTATTTTATCATTGGACATCATAATTCTCGTGGTGCACTACAATTCGTCCTTATTTGTCTGTTTAAGCATAGTTTGTATTCTACATTTTTGTTAACGGGTGATGAAATAACAGTTAATTTTTAACGCTTCCCATGATAGATTGATTTTCACCTTTTTTTTACTGACAAATATATTACCAAACTGACTATTTTAGTAGTTGTTAGTTTTTTTAATTGGTATTTTGTGAATGGGTTTTTGAAATGTTTTTGCACCTTACATATTTCTTGACATAGATGTGATAATGTTCGTAAACCGTGCATTTTGTTTTGGATGTAAACTAAAACGTTAAGTGCAGATACGGTGCTTTAGCACTTTAAATAATTACTACGTCAAATGTATGTTTCCTTTTAAAGAAATTACAACTGTTTCAGTTTAGACGTACGAAGCGATATGCATGAGTGAAAGAAAACATATGCATTTAATGACAATGCTGTCTGGATTGACGGAGGTTTTATCAATTCATTCTGTTGAAATATTTCTTTCTCATTTTTATACACAGAGAGAAATTTTGTTAATAGTTTACAACCTAGATGTTGAGATTTACATCGATACATGCGTTTTGTAAAACTTTTGTTTATCTGTTTATACATGGTTTTTGTTTATCTGTCTACACATGGTTTTTGTTTATCTGTCTACACGTGGTTTTTGTTTCTCATCATTGATTTAATTTTATCATATTCAGAGTGATTGAAAATTGCACTACAAATTCCGAGAGCTGATTTTAGAGCAAAATGAGAAAAAAGTTCATTTAAACATAAGTCTGACAACGATTCATTGTCCGCCTGTCAGCCATTTTGGGATTTTACTGAAAAACATAATATCTTTTTAGTAGATAAGGTATCGAGGACAAATTTAGTATGTAACTTTTACTAATTTAACAGAAAATCAAGGCTTTATTTTGTACCTTTTCAAAATGGCGGACGTTTAACATTTTAAATATTGAAAAGCATTGGGAATATTTTACAAGAGACAAATATTAAGGGAGACATTTCATTTTTTGTATTAATTGTATTAATTCATTTTTTAATTACCGTTTCTGAGTTATTAATTGTAAAATTATTATTAACAATTATCATAATTCCACAATATTTACGTTTAGGTTCATCTTGTATATTGTAGATAATTATCAAAGAATTGGTTTTAGTTAACCAATTCGATAACACAGTTATCTTTTGGAACTTCAAAAAGAATTTTTCTTTTCGTCAAAAGAGAAAAATCGTTTGTGTCTTGTAAATATTTAGTAATGTAAATGGTTTTCGAGACATTCGACATTCGACGTTCGTAATTTATAGAATTACAAAACAAAGTCTTGTATATAATCGTTATACCAAATCCTCACTCAATACTTAAAATACTTCCAAAGATACAATATTATTTGTAAAATCATAAAATAAACGCAGACGGAAAACGAAGCGTTTCAGAACCTACGTTTATATATAGTTTTGTTCTTAATATTTACCTCTAGAATCAGCTCCCTAAATATCCCCATGCAAAATCACCCATATTTTGAATCACCCTGTATTATGTACTCGTAATTTACTATATGTCTCGAAAAGTCTCGGAACGGTTAATAACTTTTAAACTTTAAAAGGTAGACATCTAAAATTTTAGAAATTTTTTTGGTGTGAAAATAGCATATTTTGGCATTGTAAGGTAAATTCAATCTCACTCCAAAATGGAGTTATTGGGGGGCACCGCAAAATGTTCAAATACCCCATCGAGTATACCTCAATTTAAATGAAAATAATTGAGTAAATTATAGGTCGCTATTTTACACCAAATTACCCACTACATGAAGAAAATGTGCATATCCAGTAAGTCCCTCGGGATTGCCACGCTTGTACTTACTATACGTGATGAGGGCACATTTTGGTTATATCTTGAAATTTTAAAAAAAATACATTTATATTACATATATTACTGAGCCCGCTTCTCTGCCCCTGTTGGAGAGCGGGCTTTTTGTGTATATCAACCGGATTCCGTTCACGTGGACTACACGATTTGGATTATGTAGTTTTTCCACCGGAGGAAACCCTATTATAGAATGGATGTTTGGTTTAGATGTATTATCTATATGATGTTTAAGTAAGTCTCCTCCATACAAGTTCAGTAATTTTGTCCCCCAAAATCCTAATTTTCAAAGTACTTCTAATAAAATATATGTCATCTTTCAACACTTTACCCTTCAAAGACCACAGTTGTAATGAGGAAATCCTGAGGTATCCTAGCTGGATCTACAACTTTCATCATCTAGTCTTAGGTTTAATTTTTCCCACCAGGTCTTGCTTGACCAACTCTAGTTCTCTACCGACCCTGACGCTATTAGAGTAATCTAGGACGAAGGTGTCTCTATTTTATACTTCTTAAATCGATGGTGACCGCAAGGTTTTTCACCTTTAAACCACAAGGAAAAATTCGACTCTTTAAGTAAAGACTTGGGCTAGGCCATTCTAATTATGTTAAATAGGTTTCATTTACCATTCACTTTACACACAAATCAAAATCGTGGATCTATATTATCTTTTTTCTTTTGTGTTTGTATTGTTTTGTGTGTAATATTTTTTAGGTCTACGAAATTTGCAATCTTTTTCCACTATTTCAAAATGTGTTTCAAAGACAGAACTATTTATCATTGCAATGTGTAAAACAATGTGTAAAATCATTGCTAACAAACCCAACCATATTTTCTTTTTACAAATCCAATAAACTCAGTACCTCAGCGTATCTCGTGGTTTCAGCTCAGACTACATCTCACATAGTGTAGACTCGCGAATCCCTTCAACTACAACCACCTATATTTCAAAATATGTGAAGCGAATTTAATAATACCTTTTCTCCCCTTATTGTTTAATGGCTAAAAATCTTTCGGTAATTACCCCGTTAAAATTTAAAAAATTAAATAGAACGAAATACATTATTCTAATAACGTTAGGGTTGGAAAAGAACAAGAGAGACCTTTGTAAAATAAAGGAGACGGATCTATCTCTAGACTACTTGAAAAATGTATAAATTCAGCTACGACCCGTCAGGATT
The DNA here is from genome assembly GCA_963513935.1 of Aphrophora alni. Lineage (NCBI taxonomy): Eukaryota > Metazoa > Arthropoda > Insecta > Hemiptera > Aphrophoridae > Aphrophora > Aphrophora alni. Next base: position 47,191,175 of record OY740767.1, on the reverse strand, counting down.
TCCATTAAAGTAAGCCCCACTAAGGGTAGATACATTTTAATTATGTAGGAACTTTGTTATAGATAAAATAAATGTTTAAAATATCCAGCAAAACGAACGGTTAGAATTTGGAAACTTACACCGATTTATATATTTTTTTTAGTTCTAATTCATATAGCTACTGTGCCACTGACAAAGCTAAGATGTTACTGAAAACATGTTTTTGAACATGTTTAAAAGATATTTTAAGAAAACCCCCAATTTGTCGAAAAATTTGAGTTTATTATTTCCTAGCGACAAAATAAAATGATTAAATATGAATCAATTGTAGTCTGGTTTTATTCAAATTTGACATGCAATCGTTTTTATACGTCCATCAACGAAGAAGTATTATATCTATTTCCTTCACAGCAACTGATTTTCTTATTTCTATTGTATCTCTGAACACTGTACATGCTCATGTCTAATCTATGTATTTGTGTCGTTACTTTCATCATAAGATTAGAGGTTTGTTTGATTCCTCGTTATGATTTATGCGATAAAATAAGAAATCTTGTATTTGCCTGAACAAGTCATTAAGCAGAACTGCACAGACATGCAACAGGGCGTTTACTATCATGCATCTTTGTCTTGTCTTGTCTTGCATTGCTCAATTATCAATATCTTCCAACAAAAAGTATGGAAAAGACTATTTAAAAATTAATATATATCGGTTGACATTTAAATAATAAAAATATATAATTTATAGAATAGACGATATAACAAAACTAATACTGTAAAATATTAAATAAAATGACACAAAAAATAAAACGCAAAACGCAACTGTAGAAAGAGAAAAATAAATTCAATGACCAAAAGCTTAATTACAATAATAATAAAAAATAATCTAAATTACAAAAACAAATTCAAAGATTCAACATTACAAAGACAAATTTAAAACACAAACAAAATCAAGCAATAAAAATTTAGAAAACAATCAATCACAAAGGATGATGATAAAAATCAATTGTCAAATAGATGGTCAAAATTTTTAATAGACAATTTAGTAACACATGATGACAAAAACTTAAAAAATCAAATAACATTAAATGAATGTGTCAACAATAAGTGTTCATATTCAGAAACATAAAAAATGAAAATTGCAAAAACAGAAATACAAAAAATTAAAAACAAAAACGCCAGTAACTTCTAAAAGATAAAAATAAACGTAATTATTGAATATAACTTACAAATAATATAATTTACATAACTATTAAGGTAAAAATCCATACTTAACAACACATAAAAAGACATCTATCTAATTAGAGAATAAGAAAAGAAACTAGATAAACAAAATAAAAGTAATATAAAAAAACATAAGTAATTTAAAATGAAAGCTAGGAAAAACGAAACAACCGTCATCAATTACAAAATAAAAATAACAATAACACGAAATGAGGAAATTAATCCAAAATGTAATATAATAAATGGCGTAAAAATATTAAACAAACTTTCTCACTCCATCTCCAAACCAAATGAGCCATGGACATAGAAAATATGTATATATTTATATAAGACCTAAATTTGCTTCGCATCTTCCATACTCTCGTCATCAGAAAAATCATATAAGATTGTTTATCGAAATTCATTTTTTACCCAATTTCTTAAACTAGTAACTCACGTATCATTATTTTTTTCAAACCGCACAAACGACAGACATCATTTTAAAACCCCACTTGACGTCATACAACTTTCTTTATACTAAGTATATGTGAGAATGTATGAAGAACTAAAAAAATAAACCTAAAGCAATAAGAATCAAAACAAGTTTTTTATTAATAGGTACGTTAATAAATTGCAATAGTAAAAATTAAAAGATGTTGAAAGTTAAACTACAACACATATAGGCTTTATTTGATGACACAAAGAATCTAATAAGTGAAGTAAAAATAAAGATGATAAAGATAATAAATAATAAAGTGAAAGTTATGTGTATTAAAGTAACATTGGAACTTTCTTAAATTAATTTAGCAGCTGAAATGTTAAACATAAAACTACGGTTAAAATGAAATGGTTATAGCTTGATAAATTAATTTTGTAATAAAAAAGCTTGCCTGGATTTTATTGAGTTGTTTATTTGTAAAAAAGAAACAGAGAGCTATGTCTATAAGAGAAAAAAGAAATAGCTATGTCTCTTTATCTATTTTGTATTGAAGCTTAACGAAATATGTAGCTTTTGTTCTATTTTTACACTTTTGTAAATAATCTGTACAACATTGAACAACTTTCCTTACTATCTCATCACCTAAATTAATTTTGTTTTAAAACTATTCCTCACCTAATAGTTCAGTTCTATAGTTGTCAGTTGAAAAGTAAAAATTAACAGTGAAAAAAGTATTTACAAAAGAGCTACGATTTGCTTCGCTTGAGTCTTATACTTGTACTCCGTGTAAATCATATTTTAATCAAATTGGTTTGTTTTGGTTTTTTGTCAATTATTTCTGAAGAGTAATATTATTTTACATACAAAGTATACACACACAATTAGAACGAAATCGGTAGAGTAGATTTTACGACAAACTCCTCTCTTTTTTTTTTTTTTTTTTTTTTTTTCAAACGACAGCTACCCACCCACGAATTTTGAGTTTTCGACTAAATGAATAACCCATATTCAAAGATATGTTTGAAATATGGTCACATACAAATATTTATTAAAATTGACACATGCGTTTGGGTTGTATAGCACATACAACAGGCGATAAGCAGAAACGATTTCAAAAATATATTTTTTAGACATAGTTAGCGAATATATCAGAGAGAAATAAATTCGACAACAATTTTTTGACCCATCACATAACTATCTCTATCTATGTATCTGTGAGAAAATATGAATACCAATGTATTTTGATACATTATAGAAAAAAATTATTGTTGGATGGAAACATAAAATATAGACAGATTTTTATCAAATTAAATGAGGGCCCTTATGAGCTCATATACCAAATGTCCTAAAAGTCCCCCCTTTTATTTTTTTTATTAATAGAAATAGACAGATTTGCTTTAGGGAAAGTTTAGAGAACCAAAGGATGAGTTTTTTGAAGTATCAACATTTTCAACCCTTACCCCCAAAATTGGGTTGTTTGGGGGTACCGGTAAGTCAAGAATTTTAAATAGCAATCCCTATGAGTGATACCTCATTTTAAAGGTCTTTTAAAAATAAGAATAATGGCGCAAACTAGAGGTCTCTAAGTTCATCCTACTCAACATAGCGACCAATCGAATTGTGAATTTTACGTTAATAATTAGACCGGAAATGTTACGAAATGTACAACATGCTTTTGAGTCCAGAATCTATTTCTGCCAAGAGGTAAATGGTAGCCATTTCGAGAACTTAATCTGAGCTAAAAAATACAGGTAAAGGCTCTTACTATCATTTTACCAACATAGAGCAGTTTGTAATGTAATAAAAACAACCGGAGTTTGTAGGTTAACATTCAGTGATGATAAAGAGGGTTACCCATTAAACAGAAAGACGGACAAAATTATTCCATTAAAACGTTTGAAATAATAATTGCTATGACGTGTTTCATAGGCTACATTCAGTTCCATTATGATGAAAACACCAACATCCCAAACGATAACATATCTACCATTCGTTGTCCGACCTTTCAATAAAATCTGAAAATAGTTACTATATCTGGCAGAGCCGAGGCACCGATATAAGCGTGGCTCCTACACATATACGCAGTTTCAAGGCTTGCTACGGCCGAGCGAAGCGAGTGGAGACTTTTTTTTAATATGTAGTCTACACATTTACAGAGTTAGGGATAAGATCCTAGCCGACATCAAGGATTACGAGATTCAAAAAACTTGTGTAATAACGTTTTTAAACAAACTTATCTTATCGGGTAAGACCTCGTGAACTAACAATACAATTTTTAATTACCTACGATGCCCAAGACACCAATTTTGGGCATAATATTAAATATATATGCTTGACAAATAAAACACAAAAAAAATGATAAATATAAAAAGTTTAGGAAAGATGTTGGTAAATTCCAAAGATAAAATAGAAAAAATGCAAAAAAGTGGTGTGTACAAACTGACATGTAGTATTTGTAATGCTGCTTATGTTGGCCAAAAGGCCGTAGTTTTAAGTGTAGGTTAGGTGAGCATGAAAGGAGTTGGCGGTTAGGTTATAATGATTCTAGTTTTTCTAACCATTTAAAAAATCATGCATTGACAGATTTTTATTCTAATGTTAATTTTGAAATTTTACATGTTAACGTAAAAAGTAGAAAATTTAATGTTTTGGAAATTTTAGAAATTAAAAGACTTTTGTGTAATGATGATAATCTAGTTTTAAATGACCAAACGGAATTTTTGTCATTTTCTCCTTTACTTCAACCTCTATTCTAGGTTGGTTAATACATGTGTAAATGACCTGTGGGGTTTCCCCCGGGTCTTTGTGCTTTGTTTGTTTACGGGAATTTCCTGCCTTTCTCAACCTTTTATAATAGTTATGGTGTGCTTTGTATTTAGTCTTGTAAGAGTCTCGTCAATGCCGTAACTGGCGAAACCATGGTCAGCTAGACCAAATAAATTATAGAAATTTACAAAAGAAAAATTGTGTTTTATTTGTTAAAATGGAATTCTATCAAGTACCGTCGGTCATTAGTGTAAACAATATAAATATATATGCTTGTATTACATTTTATGATAGGATGGATAAGTACCATGATGGCGCACATTAACTTATTTTTTTTAAACTTAAGAGATGCAACAATACTTAGATAATCATTTCTAAAGTTTTTTGAGTAATCTATGGTAATGGACATCATACATAAATTTGGACAGACATTTACAAACATTATACTCTCCCACATGTACTTACTATAGTATTCAGTAGAGAAAGTTATGTAATGGTCCAAAAACGATTTCGTTTTAAAGTCTCCTAAATCCAGTTTAAACGCATGGGCCCATTTTAATAAAATTTGGTACATGGAGATATTTTCGGACACTTTTTTTATAACTTTAAATCACCACACCTCCTAGCTGTTATAAGAAAAGAATATAAATATGTGTTGCTAAAAATCTGTTTCCACGATTTTTCCAAATTTATATTAAGGGCCCAAACAAAACTTATTTATCAATTTCGTTAAAGTTGTAGTAAAATGTGAAGATTAAGAACCTAAAACAACGACCATACAACATTCGAAAGTAAAAAAATATTACAGTTCAGTAATAATTGTAAAAGCTTGATTTTAATAAAATACGATTTACCTGAACAGCTTTTGTAGCACAAAGCAAACAAATTTAGGAATATAAATGTTACTTTAAAACTGCTCATTTCCACTTTTTGTGTTACAAAAACCCAAACGATATTTTCAGTGATGAGTAGTTTTAGTTGGTTTTATTTTATTTTGGGCATAGTTAAATGAGAAAGTGTTCCAATGTTTTTGCACCGTTTATTTTCAATTAAATGAGATTCGAAACAATTAAAGCACCAAGAATGAGTTTTTTTTTTATTTCAATACTTTCTCTCTAAATTTAAATTGGTTAAGTAAAAACTATTTCACTTAAAACTTCCATAACTAAGCCTCATTAAAAAATACGTACCTACTTCAAAGTTAAAAAATGACCCAATTAATTTATATTTTTTGTTTTGAATTTTAATACAAGTTTTTGTTCTACACATAAATAAAAGCCACAAGTTGTCAAAGCTTCCACTCTGCGCTCTGGCGGTGATTATACTCAAGTGGTCAAATGCTTTTCATCACCGAAGATCAAAGAGCTAAAGAACGTTTCCTTTTCATACAGGACTAAATTTTTGAAATAAAACCTTCTCGCGACTAATGGTTTTTCAAAAAGTTTTTCACAACGTACAAGAGAACTTAAAACTTTGAAATGAAAAAGCCTTGTTGTGTTTAGTTGACCACAGTTTTAAAATCTGTTATCTTGCGTTGCTTAGAGCTGGGGGTGGAAATGGGAGGGTTGATGGTAAAAAGAGAGAGAGAGGGGGGGCTAGTAGGGGAACGAAAACAAGACGAATTTATTTTAAAACTCTTACGGATTTTATTCTTAGATGTTAAATAAATGGTGCAAAATTGCTCAGATTTTGTCATCGTACATATAGACAAAACTGTGTAATAATTGCACGAACTTTCTTACTCGCCCATCTCCCAAAACTAAATAAACAGTAATCGTTACTAAAAATGTCAGTCAAATCAAAAATTGATAAGAAAACATAGACTCTATCTTTGAAAAGAATAATAATATCTTTAAACTAAAACTTGCTGAAATAGCTTCAATCGAATTTGATTAAAATCAAGGTTTTAATGGCGGAAGTTAAAGTTTATTATATTTGTGGTTTTTACCAATTATACCGTTATTTTTTATTTATTTATTTATTACTTGGCACGTCACACACGAGTTTGGGTCATTTTCATTACTAAAATTTGAACGAAATCCGGAGAACCGATTTTGAGATATGACGTATTTTATAATATACCTTCCACTACTATTATGGGTTTTTATCGATAATTTATTAAAATGCATTGTTGTAAAGATGGCGAACAATGCGTTTTCTTTCGGTACTTACAGGTTACATTAGAACAAAATTTGATACAAATTGTTAGAGTTGGTTTTGAGATAATGGTAATTTGTGTTTTTGTTATACCTACTTCAAATTTTCGGTTATATGAAAAATGAATAATTTCCCAAGATATGACACAAACATGCGCACATATCAAATATGACTAACGACTACCCACACGTTTATCTGCGCATACGTTAAGACAACAGAAATAATTTTAAAAACAGTTCAGCTTTTTTATATTCAAGATATCTATCTGCAATGGATATATCTCCAAAAAAACATTACAACGATTTTTTGACGCATCACAAACTTTTCTCTATACTATGCAAATAAAAGAAAATTATGAATGAAAATAATATAATGTGGAGTACACACTGTGGTAATAAATTTGAATCTATCATTCCAAGTCAAGTGCTGCCCTCCTAACAAATTTCAAATACAATTTAATTCGACCAAAAGGTGAAGTCTAATCCTTGTTTTCTGCTTTAACTAATTAAACATTTTCCACATTTTTCTAACACTCTTTATATACAGGATGATTTAATTTGCACGGCAATATTTCGGTAGCTCATTCTAGAGCTAAAAATAAGAAGAAACAAATTTATAAACATAGGTCCAGAACCGCTTAGTTTACCGTCAGTCGGGCATTTTGTTTTTTTACAAAAAAAACATTATATCTTTGTAAGCAAATAAGATATTTATTGAAGATTTGGTGTAGGTCTTTTTATATAATCTTTACAGTATGTTAGAAAATCTACTCTTTATTTTGTAAATGGCGAATGTCTAATGCTGAATATGTCGAAAACCATTATTATTTTCCTCTTTGAAAGAAAAAAAGTTTTTAATTGTTTCTATGGTCAAAGGATAACAACTGTGTTATCGTCAAAAGATAATAAATGCCTTAAATTAGTATTAAAACACGAATAGCCAATTTAAAACTGATAAGGGAAACATTTTCATTTTTTGTACTCTTCTGGGCAATGGATTATAATAATATTATTAACAATTATTATAATTTCATAATATTTCGTTTTAGTCTTATTTTAGGTGGTGTAATAATATACTAGTAAAAGGTTTCATAAATATTCCAGACCTTCACAAAATATCTTACCTACTTCCAAAGATGCAACATTTTGTTATAAAAACACAAAATGGCCGACAGAAGGAAAGCGAAATGTTTCGGAACCAAAGTTTATATAAACGTTATTCTTATTTCTAGTTCTAAAATCAGATCTCAAAACATTAACGTAAATTTTTGAATCATCCTGTATACAGTGAGTCAGATATTTCACATTACTTCAATGAGTAAAATCTGTTATTTCAATTCTCGAGTTTCATTTCCAGATCGCAACATCTACAATTTCAACATTAAGTTGAACCAACAGACTGTAAAAAACACTTCTAAATTCTGTAAAAATTATACAATAATATTTAATCCTTTTAGAAACACATTTCTATACCAAACTTAGTCTGTACTTACTAAATAATATTTTACTTAAAACTTTTTGTCAATTCGTAATTAACTTTTTAATAATCCTTTCGGGCGTAAATAAATCAAAAAAACATATTGGAAACTCATTTAGCCGTCTGAATGACTTCAATAACTTTTTAATTGGTACTTTAACAACTTAATTGAAAATCTTGTGTGGCCACAGAAGGCAGTGAAGGCAGTTGAGCATGGATGGTTGTGGGAACTACGTATCGTATCCTGAGAGGAATCGAACGTCCCGCCCTCTACCATGCGTGATAAACAGATAAAAACAGAGAAGAATAGCGGGTATTTGTAGTGCACACGATTTGAGAGCAGTTCACGAAGTTATAACACGAACAAATAACACACACGTATTGTTTCCTTGCTTACTTGAGGTGTTTTTTTTCCTTCTTTTCTTTTTTTCTGCATTGTTAGAAATCTTTCCTGTTTTCGTAATGATGTTGGATTCAAAACTTCGTAACAACAAGATTTTGCTCTCAATTTTATTGTTTACGTAAATAGGTTTTGTGTAAAATATCAGCACGATATTTCTTTATATTATTCTACTGTTATTATTCAGTACGTAGGGAATAAATATTGCAAAAACATAGCATTACCGTTCAACTATCTCATCAAAAATATAAATACTAACAAAATATTATATTCGTTGCCGTTTGCGTAAAAATATTATTTCCTTACTTTTTAGTTAAAAAGTGGAAATGAAGTATACACATAAATTTATTAAACCAGCTGTGCTCGCGGCATCGCCTGAGTGGAAATCGGGTGTTGTGTGTATATTACTAATTGACCCGGATTCCGTTCGTGTGAATTACATGGATTTGGATTATAAATAAATATTGAGCATGACTTGTGAGATGGTATACTTCATAGAATAAAATTTGAACACAAATTTTCACAAAAAGTAAATATATTTATTCAAACACGTTTTAACCCCCATCTTGAGTGATGCACGAGCTTCAATATAACATCTACAGTTATGGTTTAATTATTGTAAAACGCGTTTCAATAAATAAACGTATTTTTTTTGAGAATTTGTGTTCAAGCTTTATTTTATCACGAGTTGGATTATTTAGTTTTTTCATCTCTTGTCATTATAGAGACGATATTCGATTTAATCTATTTAGCTAGTTTTACAGAGAGAAGTTAGCTGAATCTACACATTTTTTCATATAGTCTTGGGTACTCTTTCTTTCGCATTAGAATCTTGACAAACTCTTTTTCTATTCCGACCCTGATGCTATTAGAATAATTTTCGAAGGCTAGGGTCTTTATCTTATACTCTTTTCTCCTTTTTTAGGGCGATGATGACCGAGAGGTTATTGCCTTTAAAACATCAATAAAAAACAATTGAAATAAGTTTTGTCCATGTGAATAATCACCTTTTCTTTACAGACGTTTGAATTTTCAATAACCTAGTAAGCACTTACATATTATTAATTAAGTTATTCAACCGAAATACTTATTTTGATAAAACTTTACCTGACACCCAGGAACTTCTATTAAAATGTATCTTATCTTTCAAGATTTTAAGTAATAGGCTAAGCTTAGGCCGTTCTCCATTCGTTACTATGGAATCTATTTACCTTTAGCCTTATTACATAACATTGTAGATGTTTGATATGTGTTAGCCCTCATAATGTCACACAACTGTCTGTCTACAACCAGTCTAAACAGACAGGGCGATAAATCTACATATTTCAAACTTTGCATTTATATTCTTTGTATTGTTCCATATATAGGAGATATATAGAAAGAAGTAACAACCTTGGGGTAGTAAAGGGGGGAAACTATAGCTTAATTTTTTTTATATTATGTGTTCAAATCAATTCAAAATAGAAGTTATTCTGATTACGAATATGTATCTTTACTTGACGAAATTAATACGTTGGCACTAGGCCAAATTTAAAGCGTCATATATCATGTCCCCTCTCCCCTTTAACTTGAACATGACTTGACCATCAACCCTGAAATTAATTTGAAGTGCAAAATCATATATTATATATTTTTTTAAGAATACAACACAATTAGCGTATTTGTTTTAAAACCAGTTTTTGTGCGATTCGAGACAAAGAATTCAATAGTCATTAAATGTTTAAATTGCAATTTTATTTTCCCTCTTTATTAGCATCCGTAGGTAAAACCTAGGAGTCTTATAATTTCAGTCACATGTCTGTCTATCTGTCTGTAGAATCTAAAACACTTCGACTTCATAAAACTAACTGTTCCTCTATGCCTACAAACTGTAAATCGTGTGGTTTTGGCACACGCTTCATACTTTTATTTAATTTTTTGTTTCTTTTTCTTTTTTATAATGTTATAGTCTGTAACGTAATGAGCGGTTGTGAATATTTTGGGTGGACAAAGAGGTTAACCTTTTAGAGTAACCAAACACCACTTTGAGTATGGGGACGTAGATCCTGACACTGTAATGAAAGACTCCAAAACCCTTTGTTGTGTTTAAAAGGAAAAACTTGTCGGTATTTTATATTCTTTTAAGAAACCAAATAAAATTTAAAATAACCTAGACCCTTGAATATCGTTCAGGTTCAAGGTTTAGAAAATAAAAGTAAGGGTTGGTCACGAAGGACCAGTTAGGAAGTATGAAAGAGATGGATCTAACCCAAGACTACATAATTTAACTTAACAATTAATTAATAATCAAAGAACATAATTATGCAATTGAGTACATATCAAGTACTGTACTATCAAGAGTCGCTTCAACTAAAACCACATCTAACTTTAAAAACTGAGAAGCGATTTTAATAATTCTTTAATTATTAATTTCAATTTAATTATGTAGCAACTTTATTATTTATCGTATTGCTGCAATTTTAAATATATACGGGAGAATATAGATTTCTTCTTAGTCACTAGAAAAAACTGTTAAAACTTGAGAACTATCAGATTTGAAAAATATTTTCAGTTCCAATTAAGCGCTAAAATCGTACACCAACTCTGTCAAATTTAAATGCGCAAAATTTGTACATCATTTTTCAACAGGAAGGTAAAATAGTTATAATTCAAAAACTACTACGTCGATTGCAGACAAATTTTCATTATTAATTAGAATTTAAATCATCATATATCAACTTTAAGAGTGGATATTCATTGATAAACTTAGCAATATTAGTTGTAATTAAATAACTGATCAGATGTCGTACCTATATTGGAAAGAAAGATAAGCGATTCTATAGTTATAAACTAATAGAGGGTCAGAGAACGTTAAGTTTTATATACGTTATATATATTTTTGTTTTTACAAATAATTTACTTAAATAAATGCTGCCTATGATGTACTTGCTTGTGCCGAAAATTCGTTCTAAACGTATATTGAACTTGAGTTTTTATTATTATTTTTTACAAAACATAATCTTCTGTTTAGTCACCGCCTTGTATCATTATTCTTTACAATCATTACAAATTTCATCGAAAACTCTTGAGTCAATTTTGAAAAATTAAGCCTTTTATAACAACTCCATAATTAATTATAATTAATGTGTTTTTTCTTCCAATATATCTCGTAACTTATGTATATTTATTTAGAAATCTTAACCAATAGGTTTTGTTGTGGTTCTTAGAAGCTTTACGTAATAAAAATTAAAATGTTTTATTCAATTTTGGGAAAACACAACTTGTTTTTGTCTTGTGACAGCTATCCCTTAAACCTAAAACATGCCCTGATTACAGAATTTGATCAAATCGAACTACATTTATAACTTAGGAGATCTCAAAAACTGATAGACAAGGTGTTTTTCGCCTCAGCAACAAACTTTTACTGTTTCTACATACATATATTTCACTTCACTTTAGTTTTACAATCACGGGGTGTATTTATTATTAAGATTACTTTTCCACATAAAACTATAGAGAAAGTTAGGTGAAGGGTTAAAATATTGATGTCGACATTTCTACGGATAAATCTGTTTTGAGATGCACCGAGTCCCAAAAAATGGTTTTTGGAATTACGTCTGTCTATCGTTTGTCTGCATACAGCCCAAATGAGTTGGATTATGGGCTCTTATTTGCCATATCTCAGGACGTTTTCACATTGTTTTAATAACTTAAAATTAGGTGATAGCAACTATAAAAATAACAAAATTACGATTTTCTCAAAATAGGCTCTAACAATTTTAATTAAACTTTGCTTACTTGTAGCCAAAAACCCAAAATCTTTCGTTGTTACCACTCTAAAAATCCCAGTGATCGGTAAATTAATAATTGACCACGGGATTTGTATAAAATACTTACTTTCTAAAAATCACTTTTCCGAATTTTTTTTTATTTGTAACGAAATATGAAGAATAATGACCGAAATCATTATTTTTAAATCGCAAGTAAAGAACTATTACGTTTCTGAAATAATTGACAAAATAAAAATAAACCCTAACTCGCCGTCATTAAATGTTGATTTTAGTCAAATACGACTTACACCGTGGGCGTAATTATAAGCAAATTTAAGCCCTTATTTAAATATACATATTAAGGCAGCACCCGTGGTTTATTTTAATTGATAACTAGCTAAATGACATTTTGTGTTGACGTATATATGTTTATTATAGTTTTGGTTCGTTTTTTGTTTGATTTTGGAAATGGATTACTGGTTAAGTTTATGCAATGTTTTGGGACCATTTATTTAAAGGTGTTTACATTATATAATAAATATGTAGTTTATTTTATTTTGTTAATTTACTTTGTAATATTATTAAGTAATAGTATATTTCATCACTAGGACCAAAAGTGAAGCTTTTCAATACAAGCTCGTGTTTAACGGCCGAGGCCGAAAAATGAGCGAGGATCGAAAAGCTTATTTTAGTCCAAGTGATGAACTATATTTTTTCGTTATACTGCAAATAATATAAGAAAACAATTTAAACAAACTAAAATGTTATAACCTATTTCATATCGATGGTAACAGTTGCTTTAACGGTTATTTACAATCGAGAGTATCGGTGGTTTTATAGATGCTTTACAATCGTTAATTAATTCGTATAAACGAAGTAACAGCTGATGACCTAGACCTCAACTGATGTTTTTAGGTCCTAAGATTAAAAAGAACAACTTTAGCATCTCAATGTATGTATTGAAAACAGCTGTTTTTGAAGCAGTATGGACGAAAAATTATTACCGTATATGTATTGTCGTAGTATCAATACTATGGTATTAAAACATAGGTATAGGTATTACTACTATCGTAGTAAAACAATAGGCAGCACAATGTCCATTTTATCGGTACTTGTTCAAATTAATATATTATATCCAATCACATTGTCTTTTCTAAAACTAAAAAAGTTTGTGCAATACTTGTGCACCATTAATTTGGATAATTACGGGAGGGAAAATACTAATTTCCTTTGCTTACCGCAGACTCCCGCTTGTAGCGCTAAGTGTTCGTCTGCGGTAAGTGGGGAAATTAAAAAGTTAATTACTATTAAACACTGCGAAACCTACGAAATATGTGATTAGTGTGTTTTATTTATACTTTGTATCAGGCGCCGGTATAAACGTGAAGGCTGGTGTGCTGTGGTGAGAATGCATTAATCTTGTAATTAAACACGGGATTCTACGTATATTTTCTGTGTTATGGCGGTGTCTCCCTACACAAATATTCGTCACTGCAAAATGTTGACGAAAACTTTCCAACTCAAAATAAAATTAAAACTAACCGAGACTAAATCGTCTTAAAAAATAATCGTCCTCGAAAAAATATATGTGTATTTAGGAATGTAGGTATTCAGGAGTTTGTTAATTATATTGTTGTAGATATGAAATGTAAATAATTTTGTATTAGTGTTATTGTTACTCTAATTTTTAATTAGGCGTTTTAATTTTATTTTGTGTTTTTGTTATGTTGTTTCGTAATTGTTGTAATTGTGGTAGGCCTACGCTCAGTGTTGTGAAGAATCTAGAACAATTTCTGACGTGCATAACAGAAAATCCGTATACTGAAATCAGGGGATATAGATTCGCGTTGCAGGTCAAAAACTATCTATTTGACAAAGAATCAAAAAGTTTATTTAACCTAGTGGGGACTATGATGTCACGCAACCATTTTGTGATCGTTTCCCCGCCTCTTGAAATTTTCACCCATTTATAACTTCTGACTCAGTGAAGCTGTAATCCTAGTTGTGTTCCTAATCGACAGTTCTTATCGTAATGCATACATTTAAGGTATAAAACATTAGTTTTTAGTTGCTTTGGTGAAGTTGTAATGAGTTGGAGATGAAAATAAACAAATTTCAACATAATGTTTAACATAAGTCCATCATAAAACCCGACATAATATTAAACTTTGTTTTCATTCAACATAGTGTGGGCTCTTGGAAAAACCAAATCGAAATACAGATATTGTAAATGGTCGGAAAGAGCATCTCAACAACAATTCAATTACGCCTCTGAAATCACTTATAACAAAGTAAAGCGGTGTCAGGATCGAAAGAAAGATCGCGCGCGTCAACGATGGCGACAGTACTCTGACGCGTCGGAGGTCATGCAAGTAGATATGGATATCGACCATGGAGACATAGACATTTGTACGCGTATCACAAACACGTTTGGACGTAAGAGTAAGGTGTGTTATCATCTATGGTGGAACATTATATTATGTATTCAAACTATCGGTCCGTACCTAAAATAACGACACTCCCGGTTTTTTTATTGTCCGAGATGTTGTCCCTGGCTTACAGGCCTTTGCAAGGGACTAATTTGTTAATCGTATTTCTTATTATATATCACAATATTGGCTATTGGAAATAAAATATTAGTATCAGTGTACATTTCATAATCCCTCCAGGACTTATGTGTTATAAATTCATCTCGTCTCAATACCACAAGGAATAATAACAAATCAACAACAATCAAACCTCTGTCGTGAACTAATCAATATTGCATCAACTCTTGGTCGAAACTTCGAATATCGATTATATCAAAGTTAGTTGTATCGAAGTGTTAGTGTTAGCCAAGGGATATGAATTGTAAGTTTGAGAAGTGACTTTGCAAGACAGTACAGAACCAGCTGTCACCTTGAGGCAATACGCACGTTACAGGCTCAATTATAACTTCGAATGTCCCTTGCCTCATCAACACAAACACAAAATGTACAACGTGACAAACACAAAACATGAAATGACTTTATTTTAGCAAAGTAGTTAAACTTGACTTTTTTATGACTGAATTTATTGTCCTTCTCTTTTGTAAAACTTTTAAATAATTGTTACATTCTTGTGTTATAAGATTCGAGACGAAGAAACACGATTCGAAATAGAACGAGAACTGTTTGAAGATCGTTATTATTATTAGTTTTTATATACGTATATTTTAAGATGCTAAACAAACTTATATCTTTGAATATTTTGTCCTAAATTTTTCAAAATAAAATAAACTTTAGCAATTTTCCTTATGAGAAATATAATGGGGAAAATAAAGGCTCTTTAAGAATCACATTCTTAAACACCTTCAGACAAAAACTTACAGCTGTAAGGACACTTAAAAAAAGTATGATTTTACAATTTTTATTTACCCCCCCCCCCCCCCTGGTTGAGTAACCAGGTTAGTAAAACTACAATTTTAAACACACATTTCACTTAATACCTCATTTTAACCGTTTTCCTAGATCTTTTTGATCGGACTGATGCTGTACTCTTAACTTAGAAATCCTGATGCCAACTGGATAGATGTTTTACTTTAGAAACGAATAGATACTGCACTTAAGAGACTATCTGGACGCTGGATACTTTACGGATGTTCCACTTGGGAGATATTCTGAATCCTGAACACCGGACGGATGCTGGACCTGCAAGATCTGCTGGATCCTTGAGATCGGACGAATCCTGGACCTGAGAGTCCTGCTAAGACTCTAGAGACTGAACGGCTGCTGGACCTGGAAATCTTGTAAACTCTAAAGCCGGACTGTTGCTGGACTTGGGAGTCCTGAAACTCTGGAAACCAGACAGATGCTGGACGTGATACTCCTTCTGGGACTATGGAAACCGGACGGATGCTATAAAGTTGTTACCCGTAGCACAGTTCCAGTTTCACAAATTGTTTTTTTTTTTAAATGTATATTGGATTAGTTAGTAACTAACATCACACCAATCATTTTGGGTTGAGACATGGTAGAAATGTTTTAAGGTATATTTTTGATCTTAAAGAATTCTTCATATTTGTTGTCATGCCGTTTTTAGTCATTTCTTAGTTAAATCCATACCATGGGCCCTCAAAATAAATTTGATCTCCAAGCCAGCAGGTCACCAAGGTCGAGCATCAATGCACCTCCAGAGTACACCATCCGTCTAGTACCCACGATCCACAAAGTCTCCCAGTTCCAGCATCCGTCCGATCTACACGATCTATAATATACCCTAGTTCTAGCATCCGTTCGGTCTCTACGATCCATAATGTCTCCAAGGACCACCATCCGATCGGTCTCAAGTGTGCAATAAACCGTTAAAATGAAGTGTAGCTAATTAGTATTTTAGCTATAATAATTTAGTATAAGTTTATAGTTTTTTTTAAAAGAACCCAGAACGTGATTTAATGGAATTTTGTAATAACAGAAAACATTTACATTTGAAAATTTGAAAATTTTGACGCACTCTCTGGCGGTCCCTTTTTGACTTGCAAAGTTGGACTGTAGTTGCGAAGATCTAAACCAAATTTAATACCGGCATTTATAAGAATATATAGTACAATTGCTTAATTTTCATTTAAAGATACGCATTTAAACCAAAATTTTTTTTTTTAATCAAAAAATTGCAGGTTTTGATAATATTATTATTTTATATGCTTTCAAATTTCTTAAATTCAAACCAAGATATTTTTTAATTAACTGAATTGTAAATACTAAAATATAGCTACAATGTATAACATAAAAATGGCTTCCCGTCAACACCAGATGTAAATGTTTAGTTATAGATTATCTTTTTAAGTTTAAACATATTAATATTTAATTACTATATACTCCACATTTTTCTAATTGAAAAAAATGTTCCGATTTTGTTAATTGTAGTAAAATAAAAAAATTAATGACCCAAACCCATGTGTAAAATTACAAGACCAAAAAATAGGTTTATGAATAATTAGCTACAAAAATAGTTGTAAAACAAAAATGAATTCCTTTATTAAAAGCTTGATTCTAATCAAATAAACCTACAAGTTTAGACCTTTAAATATTAAATATTTTGTTACAGACTGTGTCAATGGATCATTATAACTTTTTCTTTGACAACTTACCGAAATCACGATTAGTTTTGGTTCGTTTCTATTTGTTTTTTGGAGATGGGTTTGTGTAATGTTATTTTACAGTTTATTACTAAATATAAAAGTCGATATAAAACCAGCGGAAGATCCGACTAACGTGGATTTATTTGATCATTAATTTTTCACCTCAATAAAAGTCTGGCTATTAAGAAATTTAATGTCTCTTTGTATTATTAAATACACAGTACAATAATAAGCTGTACAAAAAAATGTTACTATTTTACTCACGTACCCATCCAAAAAACCAAAACTAATATGCATTCATATATCTCTGTAGTAGGCCTGCGCGAGACAGAAAAATAGATGAGTTAACCAAACTTAAAAAGTTTAAAAAATTCACCATCCTTTAAAAAACATTTATGTTTAAAATTTAGATTAAAATAAATCTCTATTTTATGAGTCGAAGTTAGCACCACTTAACCTCAACAATTATTAAATCAAACATGATGATTACAGAAAATAATATTATCTATCTATTTATAACATTATTACAAAAATCAAATAATACTTATAATATTTACAAATACCTTAACACAAACAATAAAAATGGTTTACTTATTTATATCTATATAAAACAAAATATATAATTAATTTAAGAAATACTTGAATTTTTTATTTTATACTATTCTGAAGCAGAACATGTGTTTTCAACTCTATTTTATTTTCCCATGTATTTTTTATTGAGCTTTTAACTTTATTTGACTCCACCCACATTTTGTTCTCCTCCCAAAATAGGAAATGGGAATTTTTGGACTTTTCTGTATGGTTTAACCTTACAAGCTACTTATATACCAAATTCAAAAAAGTAACGTCCTGTATTAATGTGTTTTTTCCATGTATTTTTAATGGAAGATAAGTTGATAAACTTTAAGGGCCAGTTTTATAAGCTTTAAAATTTTCATTGTTATTTTTTTTAATCTGAAAGATGTTTAAACAAATCTTAAAATATTTATATACTTAAATAGAGACTACACTTGCTTAGCTTCTCTAATAAAATTGCTCTTAGTAAATATTATTTGACTTAAATCAAGTTTTAAGTGGCTGTAATCAGTTTAATTTACACTATTTATTTTTTTGCCAATCATTTCTGAACGATAATTTTATTTTACCATTTTCAATATAAAAAATGCCATTTTTCAAATATATTTGAGCTATTTCACCAAATAAAAATCATTAAAGTTGAGTTTCAGAAATATGTATTTTTACAGCTTCATTACCTTTTTTTTCTTTTTTTTTTTTTTTTTTTACCGATTACTTCTCAAACCTGCATTTTTGAGAAATGGTGACCAATATGTTTTATTTGGGTTCTAATAGTTTACACTTGAGCAAAATCCTTAAAACCGGTTTTGATAAAATCATAAAACATTATATACATAATTTACCACCTATACATAAATATATTAATTTGCTACCTCCAAATTTGATTTATCACCAAAACGAAAAAAGATCCAATGGGCAAAATATGTACACATACAAAATTTGATTAAAATCTTTCCGCGTTTAGGCTGTACAGCACTGCACAAACGACAGACTCCAGATACACTGAAAAACCACTTGTTAGTACTCGGGGGGTTTAAAACGTATATATTCGCAAAAACAATTTTTTAACTCGTCATCTAATTTTATTTATAAATGAGAAAGTAAAATTGGTTGCAAAACGACAAATTTAGGGTCCTCCTATAGTCCCTTGTTATATATAACCTACATGAGCTATACAACGGCGAAGTCTGCAATTGAGAGATACGCGAAACAGGTTTATAGGTATCATCTTCGTATTTACCAAACCACATTATACAATGTAATACAAGCAGATCCTCTAAACATAATGCAGTAAAGTTAAAACTTTGGACCTTGTAGCAAATGTTAATTTATATTGGTATATCGAAGAGTGTTATCCAGTAGGGTAAGTTTGTTTAAAACAGATGTTACACATGTTTACTGAACTTCGTAATTGTGTATATCACTACTTACTTCGACCTCGGTTAGGGCCTTACGGAGCTCGTGGATGTGTATATTAAACAATCTCCATTCACTCCGCTCTTGTAAGTGTCTCGGTACTAGCGGGTCTCTAAGCTGTACATATCCCCGTAGACTCGCTGCGCTCGTGTCTGTGACTCAGCCCTGCTGGATCTCGTAACTATACGAAAATCACACTTTTTAGTGAAATCAGGGTTTGGAATTTTCATAGGGAGGTATGCATGTTATGGTAAACGTAGATTTGAAATCTGCAAATCTTTATCTACTTTGGTGCATATTACGAACAAGATATGAACAAACTTATTAAAATGGCCGTCATGTAGACATTTTCTGAATTTCAATAGCTGTCTATACGAGCACACTTATCATGCTTTCCTTACAGACGACGACGGACGGATGGCAACTCTACAATCACTTCTTCCACTTCCTGAGGCCGTGAAACGTGAAGACCAGTCAATTAACTGAGCTCAACATTACTAAACTTACTCTATTCTTCCTATACTGAGTAATTAATCAGGAAAAGAAATTTCCTTCAAATCGGCGTTCAGTTTCATTCTATGATCTTGATATTCAAAAAGAGCAAACACAAATCAGTTTAAAATAGACACTTTCCCCAGAAGAATGCACCAGATGACTTTGTTTTATCACTTATTAGTCTACCAATTGATTAACAGATAAGGCCGTGAGTAGCATGGACAAATTACGTTAATTATCATACAAACCCGGATCACGAAGTATTCGCCTTCGTGCACTGTTCTGTTCTGCATCGAGGCCACCGCCTTCCTCCTCCTTCTCCTTCTTCTTTGCCATTCCAGTATTCTTATTTTAATATTTCTGGGGTTCTATTCACACCGAGCGTTCTATACGTTTACTTTATTTCATCTAAACATTTTGTTATATTACTTTCTCACATACTTAGTTATGCGATGAGAAAAATCGTGTTGGGATTCCGTTAGTCGAAAAAAGTGGTTTTAGGAATTATGTCCGTCGTTTGTGCAGCCTAAACACATGGACCGATTTCCGTCTTATTTGGTATGTGATTTTAGTCATAACTCGGAATAGCTGTCATAAGGAAAAAACTGTAGCTATCTCAAAATCCGTTATATCAATCTTGATAAAATTTTGTTCAAACGTAGTCTTATGAACCCAAACAAAACGCACGTTCATGAGTTACAATAAAAAAACAAACGAAATTCCCTCGGAGATGTTATAAAATATGTACATCTCAAAGACGGCTCTACCAATTTCCTTTTATATTTTAGTGAAATCTGAACGTTAATTACCAAAATCCGGTACAAAGTCGTAAGTAAAATAATATTACGGCTCAGAAATAATTGGCAAGAAAACGATAAAGAAACTTAAGCGCCGTCATAAAAAGTCAATTTTATTTAAATACGATTTACACTTAATACACTCATTGCATAAGGGAATCAACTTTAGGCCTTGTTTAAATATATAGGCCTACTAAACTTTTGGTTCATTTTTAGTTTTTATCTCACAACTACCTAGCTACCATTTTTGGTGACGAATAGGTTTTGATGTGTTGATTTTAACACATTTAGATATATTACCAAGCTACTATTATAAATTTCGTTTTTATTTGGTTTTAGTGAGTAAGAAAGTTTGTGCAATGTTTTGCACCTGCGTTATCAAAAGTTCAAAAATAAAACAAAGTCTACATATTTTGCTGAACTACGATACAAAATGTAGCTATAACAACACAGATTGACCTCTTCATTTCATATTTATAAATAAACAGCACAATAAAACCGGAGGCAAGCTTTCTTATTACAAACTTGATCATTTCATTTTAACCGTGTTTTTATGTTGAACATTTAAGCTGCTAAATTAATTTACGAAAGTTCTAATGTTAGTTTAATACACATAACTTTCACTTTGATATTTATTATCATTATTGTCTTTATTTTTACTTCACTTATTAGATTCTTGGTGTCGTCAAAAATATATTTGTTGTTTGTGGTTGGAGTTGGTATTTCTTCGTATTTAAGTTTTTGCTATTATATTTAGTTGCCGTACTTTATTAATGTAATTTTTAATGTGTGATTCTTATCCGTTTAGGTTTCTTATTTTGATCACTGTTTTACTTTCTCACTATAGTTTTAATATATAGAAAGTTATGTGATGTGTCAAACAAAATATTGATGTCGAGTTTTATGAGACGAATATCCGTTTCGAAGTCTACAAACAAAACGTGAAAAGAAACTCTCGTTCGTTGTATGGGCTCTACACCACAAACTCCTAGACGGATTTCAATCAAATTCTCCATATTTTGGCCATATCTTATTTCATTTTCATTATGATTTCATTTTTTTAATAACTGAAAGTATAAAAAGTATTTGGAAGTAGCTTCTATAATAAAAAACCAAAATTACGACTTTAACGATTTTGAACAAATTTTGCTCAAGTGAAGACGCTAAGAACCCAAACAAAACGTATTTCTTGGCAACTCTTCTAAAATTCCGATTCGTGGATTATCGATAGAACAACAATAAATCGGACAATTGGTTGTTACAAAATACAGATATTCTCAAAATCGGCTCTACAATTTAAATATTATTGAAATGTAAGATTATGACCTAAAGTAGTTTTGAAAATCAAAATTAAAAAACTATTACAGTTCAGGAATGATTGCCATAAAACAAAAATCTAGCTTGTCCGCCGTCATTTGAGACTTAACACTGGTGTGTTTATGAGCCAAGCAAATTATATTGAGGGCCTTATTTAAATGATTTTTTAAGGCTGCGTCCATGCTTCGTTTTTAATTTTTGTAACTACCGAAATGATACTTGGTGATTAGTTTTAGTTCATTTGTATTTGGTTTGGGAGAGGGGGTTACTGAGAAAATTGTGCATGTTTTTGGACCGTTTTTGCGAGAGTTTGTTACAAAAAATTAAGCTCACAAGGAAATCACATTTTTTAACCGCTGTTGCTGTTATTAAACTCTTCTATGTTCTCTCAGAAATCCATTCTAAACTCCTAGAAATCCCTTTAAAAAGCTCAACAAATGTTAGAACATTGTCATGCTCAACACTTTCAATAAATGTAAAATAATGAGAGAATAAAACTAACCTCTAAATAATAAGCCTAAATATTAAAATAATCATTACTATTAAAAATAATTTTTACTGTTTATTACTTGTTTTTGTGTAAAAAAAATCATCATCACTCTTCTTAAATACCGTCTTCAATAATCGTCTTAAGCTTCTTACAAAACGATGTGATGCTACGAGACTGGCACTTTTGGGTTTCATTGTAGATTGTAGACTACTCATCAACGAAAGTAATGCCAATAACATGAAGACCACTATCTTTCTCTATTAAAGAATCAAAAGTATCACTACAGTATTTATAGACAAAATAAAGTCACATTGTAATGGCGATCTCCTAATCTAAGGCCGTAGTGCTATAGCGCCCAGATGATGATTCTATAGTCTTCAGACTCCAGTGATGCCAAACTATGAACGCGATAGCTATAAACTTCCCACAGATTGGCAGGTTAAGAACTACCCAAAAATAACTAAACACATTTGAAGCAAGTATCGGAATAAAATTACATTCATAAATCGGAATAAAAAAACTCTTGCTGTGACAAATTTATTTTCCGTTAAAGACAATAATATTATAACTTTAATTTTAGTAGATTTCGGGGGGGTTGAAGCCCCTAGAACCCCCCCCCTGGTTAAGTTCCTGATAGGGATGTAAACATACTTCTTGTACTTTAAAAGGTTCTCAACGTAAGTCGAATACGATAAAATCCAGAATTTAATGACGGCGGTCAAGATTCTTTTATATTTACAAATTATTTCTGAACGATCAAATTATTGTTACTTGCTATTTTCCAAATTTTATCCATCACAACAGTGTAAATAATAAAACTCCTTAGAATAACCAGACAAATTCCTATTGATTGCAGTTTCATCTTGAAAACATTTTCTTTTTTTAACACTGAATTTAAATTAAAAATGTGAAGTAATGGGGAAGAACGGAGCTTGTTTCCACACGAGTGGCGAAGGATTATTGAATGCAATATGTAGGGGTAGGGTAGGCAACCTTAAGTCAATATACATGATGTGCTCCCACAATCTCGCTGCATGTTTTCTCACATCTACTTCTCGACGGAATAATTCTTGATGAGATTTATAAATCTATTTTATATTTTGCAAAAACTTTAAATAAACTGTGCAAAAACATTTCTCACATAACAAAATCAATATTTAAAAAAACAAGTTGATGTATATCATGGTACTTACCCAACCTAAAATACAAAGTGATAAACAGATCCTCTAAATCTAAATGTAATGCCAAAAATAAGTAAATAAGAGGTAAAGAGCCAGTGAGCAGTCAAAAAAATAGTGTTTTAAAGCCAGATATTGATTTGCAAAGTTTTCATTTCATAACCTCTATCTAATAAACATTAGCAGTTTTCAACATTGTAGCTAATATGAACTGTAAACCATGCTATTGTATTTTTGGAAAAAGTATATTTTCTCCCTCCCCCTCTCCCATGGTGTTTACGTCTTTAAAATGAGAGGTAGAAAATACTTGTAGATACAACTGTTACATCATAATTTTGAAATAAAAAATAACGCTTAGAAAATTTATTATATACATAGTTTAAAGAATATCCTACCAATAAAAGTATTTATCAGAATTTAATTGTAAAATAATTAAAATAATACTTACAACACTTTAGTTTTGGAGAACTTGTGGATGCATATGTAGAACATATTAACATAAAAGTAAGAAAGACTCAAAAGGGTTGAAAATTGTTACCCGAAATTTGAATTAGTTGTTATATTAACAATGTATATGAAAATCTCATGAAGTAGTAATAAAATATACAAAAATTAGATATAAATTAAAAAAATTATTGATATTATTTGAAAAACGTAATGAAATAGAAAGTTGGGAAAAAATATTTTTGAGTTCTTTGGAGGGTGAGGTATTCCAAATCCGATTACAATATTATCGACTATAAGAACTTCAATTGCATTTCCGTCACAACTTTGTAAGAATTCGTTGGAAACAAAGGCGAGGAGGTGCGTCCTTTAATCTAACATGCGATGGGCTTCTTTACACATGAATATACAAAAAAAAACCCCAAATATTGTGATGGGACAAGCTTAGCTGAAATGTTGGATATTAGCTGAGACTCACTGAGCTGAAACAAACAAACATACTTCCAAATCAGCTGACAGTATAAAATTTTGAGTTTATAGAAAAATAAATTTAAAAAGAATAAAATTCAATTACAGTTTATTTTTATAAATTGGGTCTGATACAGAGTGTTTCACGACCAGTCTGAAAAGCTTTAGAAAGTGATTCTGGACATCAAAATACAGAAAAATGTTTCACTAAACTAGAGTCAAATAAAGGTTCGTTTTCTGTCTGTCTGTCTTTTTTAGATATGACTCCAGAACGAATTGAGACATCAATTTTATACAATTAATTTGCAGTATAGCACAAAATCTGTTAACTTTTGACTTAACCGTTTTAAAATGATATTATTGAAATGGTTGATGTCAATATCTCTAAAACCATTCATTCATTATACCATTAAATGAGATAGGCCCTAATATGAAAAAAAAAATTGAGATTGATATATGTAAAAAAAAAAATTATATATTTTCTGGTAGTTTACTAGAACACACAGACCTTTTCTTAGTCGTCCAGTATATAGAAATCAACCTAATAACTATTTTCAAAGTTGACTGTGAAGTTAACTACTTACTTTTCATGGACTATAGATCACAAATAGTCAGTTGGAAGTATTTAAACTAAATTGTCTATCACTTTAGTCAGTCAATTTGAAATCATTTTTTTTTAAACAAACATGCACACTTTTTTATCAAATTATATTGATTAAAAAAATTGTTTACGACAGAAAATGCAGCTTTTCATGAAATAGGGACAATCAAATTCTGATTCTCCACAAATGTATGGAAGTTGTGCTTCTTTTTTTTAATTGCCAAGAATGGAATTTTCCTAAACTTTAATTTTTTAATTACCCGTAAATTAAGTAAATGTAAAAAAAAAAATGACCTTCTTTTTTGACTGATTTTTTTACGTTTGACCTCAGGAAACTGAAAATTTCGAAAAAATTTCGACATGCCGTTCTATAGTATGCTCATGTAGAACCCTATTGAAATTCAGAAAAATCGAATTAAAAATGTCAAGAAGGTGTATTAACAGTTTTTGATTCATATCTCGTGTATTATTGAACTTAATTAGATACAAATTTTCAAATTTCAAATCTGCATCTAATTATAGCAACCACACCACTCTACAATGACATATAACTATGTTATTATCAAAAATGTAATATCGAACTCTGACTTTCTTAGAAAAGTGATATGTGTATAATCATGAGATCCTGGAATGGGTCACCGATACGAGCGTAGCGAGTGAATGCTCCTTTGCATATGTACAGCTTCAAAGTGGGTCAGGCCAAATGGCGGCTATTTAAAATAAGAACACAGTTTTGGGGTATTATTAACACATCTTACTTGCATTAACTATATTATTTTTACATCTGAAATTCACTTAAAGTTATTAATAAAGGAAACAATAATCAGCAGTAAAATTTCAAAAAATAAACAATGATCCCTATTCAAATTGGAAATTAGCTACCGCTATGTATTGATGGCACCGTTGAATGAAAGCTTCATAGAATTTCCAGAAAGAAAATGTGGGATATTGAGGATTTCATTTTCAATCATTGTCTTCAGATCCTCGTCTATATTGGTGGTGAAACTCGTTCTTGTAAGTAGCCCTAGGAAACGAAAGTCACAAACACTTAAGTCTGGCGATCTTGGCGGCTGGAAGATCCCATTCAGAGCCAGTCTCGTAATGTTCAATGACATGGTAACAAAACTCCACTCTCCTTTCTGTGTCGTCTTCATGAAGACCGGATAGTGTGATTCTTGTAAAACTTGACTATAATTTTTAATATTTTTATGATCTGTATATTTTGTCACACCAATCTGTGGGGCCACTTTTTAATCGGATTCTATTTGCCGAGCAATTTTAGTAAGTCAGTACAAACAATTTTTCCACATCTGCGTCAGATTCTCGACTGTATTTTTTCACAACACTTCCAGTTTCCGCTAGTAGGGTTTCCACTTTGCTATTGATTTATGTGATGGTGGTTCAATATCTGGGTACATAGGTTGGAATCGTCTTCTTACGTCGAGATCATTATTTAACGTGATTGCCCATGAACAACACATTACTTTATGCTCTCTTGAAAAAAAAACTGATTAAAACAACAAAAAGGTGGTTGACTAATGAAAACATCTGTTTCATACAGTTCAATTTTAAAACTACTCCACAAAAACGTAACATGAACTGATGATTTAAAAAAGAAAACAAGTTATGAAGAACTAGAGCCTTTCGGCACAACGCCAGACCCGCAGGAAGAATAGGGACGCCACTAGCCAACCACTAGCACACCACTACTACCACCACGAAATCTTCCTCGGCGCATGCCCCCGAGGCCGAAAGGATTCTTAAGAGTACAAAGAGCAAATGATTGTTTCCGGTCATTATTATTATTATATAATTATGTGTGTTCTTGTATGGCTTATTTTTATTTGATCATTTTTCTTTAAATCTCTGTGAGTGTATGTTTGTTTAATGCTAGTTTACTTTTACTTTGTATTTTTATTGCAAGAGTCGTATATCATCTGTACTCTTTATTGTTGACAAAGGGAGGAGCCGAAATATTTACAGAAAGTTCATTACCTATTATTTATTTTCTGTTATTTAAATGTTCATATCTTAGTAAAACCATATATGGGAGCCGTTTTAAAAATTCATTTTTATATTGTCAGACATACTTAGTTCAGAGAAAATTATATAATGGGTCAACAAATTGACATTGGATATATCCTCCCCCCCCCACTCTAGAGTTGAAAAAAATGGATATATGTCTGTTGTCAATCAGCCCAAACTCGTAAAGACATCTTACTCAAATTTAGTATGTTGGTGTAATTTTACCGTATCTCGGAATTTTTTTTATATTTGTTCCATAACCCATAATTTGGGATAACTGCCATAAAAATAAGAAAAGAAAAATATTAATATTTTATCAAAATCAGTTTTGTTGATTTCATAAAAATTTCCTCAAATATTGTCTCTAAACCCCCCCCCCCAAAACTCTCCATGTCTCGATAAAACCGGTTCGTGAGATATCAGTACAAATCCCCCCCCAATCGGTTATAAAGCTGTTATTAAAACATACCGTAAAATCAAAGCAGTTGTAAAATCGACCGTACTAATTTCGTTTAAATTTTAGTAAACTGATAAACTGAAATGTTGCAACAATTGTGGAGACTTCAATCACCAAATTAAATAAGACACGATTATTACTTTACAAGACGAAGTTTCAATTACTAAGTCGTCATCTTTAGTTATTACATGTACAAGATTTGTGTACAAAGTAACAACTGAAGATGATGAGTATTGATTGTGGGTATATCGGTTTGTTTTTTTAATTGGTAATTTCTTTCTTGTTTTTTAAAGGCAAAACACCTGTCGGCCTCATCGCCTTATAAAAAATAAAATAAAATGAAGACCCCCTAACCGTTGAATACTTTTATAGCGCCAGGGAAGAAAACGAGAATTTATGAAAAAAGTCCTTATACATAAATGAAAGAGAGGGATGTAACCCAAGACGGCGTAATAAAAAGGTGTAGATGTAGTAGGAGCCCTCAGGATTTCCAAGCCCGGACTCACTATAGAAAGCCATTGAAGGTTTCATTAGGTAAATTTAATTATTGTTGAACTTTTTGTAAAACAAAAATTATTAATATTTGAACAAATTAAATAACTCTCACAACTACGTGAATTTTAAATATTGACATTCCAGATAAAAAAACCGCGTGGTTTATTTTTTTCTATAAAATATTTCAATAAATAAACGATATTTTAAAATTTAAAGGTAAAAATACAATACAGGGTAAAAATAAAAGGAAGTAAATATTTACAATTCCGTAAATATTATTGCAAGGTACTCGAATAGAAAATTTAATTAAATAGTAAAATATATTTACAAGTGCTCTTATTACAATTACAATTGAAAACTCTAATTTAATTATTAATTTATCCCGAGTATTTTTCATTGGAAAATTTCAATTTACTTCCAATTAAAGTCGAGGCATGTATGCACAAGTCATAAAGTTTTAATTAATTATTTAATTATACTGGAAAGAACTGTCCCTCAAGATTTGCAAATCCCCAGAAACACCGCTATGACAATTCACTGTGTTATTGTAAGGCTTAAGTTGCCTGCTTATTAAAGCACTTCACATTTTTCCCTCGGTCTTCGTCTTTTTTAAGATAATAAGATTCTGCCGCTTTCATTGGGGTGGGGGGTTCATCAATATTCACATCCCCCCATGCGTGTCTCTCCCTTACTTTGTGTTTTTACCCCATCTTTTAAACACCCTACCCTTCTCCCCGCACTTTCTTTACTCGCCAGGCCCCAGCTCATTAACCGAGGAGCCTCGATCGATTCCCTGATGACGTCTACTCTAAACTTAGTCTTTTACTTCTTTCTTTATTTCTGAACATATGTGATTTAGATTCATCTAACCTCTTTGTCCTAGTTCCGTTGACCTTAACTGTCCAACAAGGTCATAGTGGTCAGCGAACACACTTGTACTCTCCACTTTAAATACCCTACAGCGGGCCAGCTTTAATGATTTTATAACGCTGTTAGAATAGAGACTTTATTTACCCAAAGTAGTTCCAGGGCTAATTAAACAAATTAGAGTTGCCCACTAACCGAGTTTTTACCCATATGTTTCTCATGGGAGATACAACAAGTTAATTGGTGCCATCATGGTATGTACCCAGACCCCCTCCATACAATGTAATACAAGCAGATCCTCTAAATGTAATGCCCAAAAGTTGATTTCCTTGAAGAAAATGTTAAATTGTATTAGTAGATGAAGTTTTCTTACGTAGTATAACAGTTGTCATATAGGTTTTCTGAACCTCTTAACTGTGTATAACACTACTTTATTTATTTCAGCTAAACCCTAACGGGCCACATCGATGAGCATATATTAAAAGTCTCGTTTCGCTTTGTTCGTAACAGTATGTTGGCCCTGACTAATCTCGAAGCTCCACAAATATCAGAAGGAGCCTCCACTCTCTACATTCAGTCGGTGACTGGGCCCTGCCGGAGCCGAATAACACATTTTATTGTGAGATTAAGGTTCGAAATAACATTTTTGACATGACTTCGCTATTTATCATCGTAGAGATGTGGGTGTGGTGCCAGTACATACAGATTTGAGTGCTGCAATTTTTCATTTGATTTAGTAATTAGAAATTGATAAACACTAGAGATGTGAATAAAAAATTGTTTAAAATGGGCGCCATTTTGACATTATCTATTCAATTTGTCTGAATATAAATAGTATTCTAGATGATCCCATTATAGTCCTCTAAACCTGATTTCATGTTCCTATCTCAATCTTTATGGCCGTTATTGTGCTTACAAACAAACAACAAAGTCAATGACGTAAACAACGGACGATCAGAATGTGGAAATGCACTTTTTTGTGTATCCTAGGGCCATGAAACGTTAAGCTCAGTCAAAAAACAAAGATCGAAATTTATTGTAATTACCAAACTTATCTTATTCTTTGTATACTGAATAAGTAAAACTGGAAAAGAAATATCCTTCCGAAGCGTTTTATCCAAGCTAAATAACTTAATGATTATCATGTTGAAGAAGAGCAATTCTAAATACTTTTAGGCGAGAAAAAATATATTTCCGTTGTTACCTAGTTTTCCCCATTTCTTCTATGTATGAGATATACAAAACACCCCTTCAGTAATAAAACAATTTTAAATCGTTTACAATAGTATCCTTTTTTTAACATCTGTATTTATTGCGTAGAAATCATTAGTTAAACCATGGCTCTAACTGACTTACAGACTGAAATTTCTAATTTGATGTAACACCCACACACAGGAAAATTAACATTAAAAACGTAGATGGGTGCCATCATGGTACTTACCCATCCCTATTATATAATGTATATCAAGCAGATCACCTATATGTAAGGCCCAAGAGTTGGTTTCTTGGACCTTATAGAATATTTTTAATAATATTGGTAGATATATGTGTCTTAATCAGTAAGGTAAGTTTGTTTCAAACATTTGTTACACAGATTTTCTGAACCTCGTAATTGTGTATATCACTACTTTCTTGACGTCGGCTAGTTCATTAAGGGTCCTCTTATATGCGTATATATTTAAAAGTATTTATTCGCTTCGCTCGTGTCAGTGTCTCTGGCCTAACCTAACCTAACATAACCTTACCTTACCTTACCTAACCTTACCTTACTTAACGTAACGTAACCTAACCGGAGTCGAAACGATCCATTTGAAAAGAAGCTTCTCCCGACTAAAAGATTATCTCATTTTCTTAGGAAGTCAGGAACATTTTATAAAATAACTTAACAGTTTGTAAATAAAATTTTACATTTTATAAATTACATTTTATAAAATAACTTAACAGTTTGTAATCGTTGTGAAGTGGGGTTGGTACCAATAGGCTACATGCTGAATTGAAACCTGGATATTTTTATCTAATGTAGTGTGTTACAAGTTGAATAACACACGATAATGGTTGACACTTTTACATTTTAAATTCAAGAGATCCAGGATCATCTCACAAAACTCCTGAAGCCAGCTTGTAGATTTAACTAGAAAAATATCAAGTCCTACTTCGCTACTTCCTCACGGGACCAAGAGGACAAGTTAGATGGTTTGTAGTAGCTGTGGAGCCGAACCATAAGACCAGCAGAAAGGTGAGGGGTGGTGGGAGTACGTACTTACCTAAAAATATATACTGTACAATAACCATGTCTTCCTCCCCCCCTCCGTTCTTGTCGTATAATACATTCAAACCAATAATTGTACTCCAACAATTGTTGTAGTACTTTATAAGAAATTACCAGGATTCTGATGGTGTTAATATGTTTTTAAGATCACTACATACTTTACACATAAAATTATATTATCCAGAAAACTATTTTAATTCGTCTGTTTCATGCTATAGTATTCCCCCTTTGCAATAAAACCACAAATGTGTACAAATATTAAAAACAAAGACGCCATTTGTATAAAAATTAAACAAAATGGTTGTCATTCATGACCCATGGTACTAAATGTCGTTTTCAATTTGAGAAACTTCGTCGTTTATAATAGCAAATGGTCGATTTTTGTTTTCATTGATAACTCACGTACCGACATTATTTGAAAGGTGGCGACAATATATTTCGATTATGCATTTAGTGGTATGCTTAAAATAATATTAAGACTATCGTGGTTTTTTTTTATAGCAGCTATCCTTAAATTTTAAGTTATGGAAAAAATGAAAACATTTTTTAGATATGGCTACACACCAAACTTTATTAAAATCGCTCCACGAGTTTGTACTGTAGAACACTGTACCTAAGACTGATGGCAAGCTGTTGGCTGAGTCCATTTTGTTTTTCTCCAGTTATTTCTTTACTTAACCGTAATATTCGTTACTTGCCATTTTACACACGAGTTTCATTTAGTAATTCACAATTCACTAAAATTTTAACGAAATCGGTAGAGCCGATTTTGAGAAGTTACACATTTATAACAGTCCAATGACAGATTTTTTGGTTTTACCGATAAATCATGATCAGACTTTTCTGAGAAATGAGCACCAGTTGGGTTTTGTTTCGGTCCATAAAGGCTACATTTAAGCGAATTTGATCAAAATCGTTACAGCTGATTTCGAGAAAATAGTAATATTGTGCTTTTTTCTTATATCAGCTGCCTCAAATTTTTAGTTATTAAACTTTTTTTAAAGTCTCGAGATATGGCTAAAATATTCTCAAATAACAAAATTTAATTAAAATCTATTAACACGTTTTGGCGTTACAACGCAGCGCATACTACAGACATCATCATTCCGAAAAACCTCAAAACAAATATATCCCAAAAACTCGAAAATGATTTTTCGACCATCACATAATTTTCTCTACAGTAGGAATATGTGAGTAAATAAAAAGAATATTGTTTTTATATGTTTAGATATTAAACTAACACTCTATGAAGTATTTTGTAAATAGAATATATTTTAACGCTTTCACCCACTCCCCTGAAAATGCAACTCTTCGAAGAATCTGGCACTCGTCGATTACTTGAAAATGAATAATTTTAAAGCAACGCCTATGGTTTTTTGTTTACACTATTTTATTAATTTTTGAGATAATTTAAAGCTATTTTTACTCTACTGCTAATTTCAATACTAAATCCTATGTGAATTTACCGAAACGTTAGATTCAAGTGATCAACGCAATCACAGTACTTACTCAACCGAATCATTCTAAACAATACAAACTGATCCTCTAAATGTAATGATCAAAAGTTTATCTTTTGGGTATGTAAGAAATGGTAAATTCTATTGGTACACCAAGTGGACAAGTTTGTTTAGAACAGTTCTGTTGTTACACAGTTTTCTAAACGTGATTCAATATTTCTTGACGCCGGCTAGGTCTAGCGGGCCTCATAGATGTGTATGTATTATAGAAGGTCTCCACTCGCTTCGCTCGTGTCAGTGTCTCAACTCTAATGGGCCTCGAAACTGTACGTATGTGAAGAAGCCTCAACTCCTCTTGACGATGACACCTTCCATCCGGATTTCATAACTATACTAATATCACCTTTTTTTCTTCTTTTTTTTTGAAGTCTCAGAGCTTGAAATTAAATTTTTGACAGTAACTTTGCTATCGTCGTAGAGAGGTAAGGTTGGTACCATTGCATGCAGATTAAAATTTGTAAATTATTATCTAATTTATAAGTTGAATAACACACCTGCTATGAATAAAAACTCTTTAAAATGGCCGCCAATGTGACATTTTCAATTCGTATAATCTGAATTTCAATAAGGTTATATAAGGATCTATATCTTCCTTTCGTAATTTATGTGGCCGCTATAGTGAGATTACGTACAGATGACAACGACGTCCGTCGAAAATCATTTTTTCCTCATACTGCTTCAAAAAGAGATGTTTTCAATACATGCATTGAGATGCTAAAGTTGTTTTTTTTAGTCCTAGGACCTAAAAACATCAACTGAGGTCGAGGTCATCAGCTGTTACTTCGGTTTATACGAATTAATTTACGATTGTAAAGAATCTATAAAAACAACCGATACTCTCGATTGTAAATAACCGATAAAACAGTTGTTACTATCGATTTGAAGGTAAATAGATTATAACATTTTTTTTTTTTTTTTTTTTTTAATATTATTTGCAGTATAACGAAAAATATAGTTTATCACTTGGACCAAAAGAAGCTTTTCGATCCTCGCTCATTTTCTGTTAAACTTGAGCTGTATCGAAAATCTTCACTTTTGGTCCTAGTGATGAAATATACTATTTCACGTTCCTTAAGCCACTAACCCTGATGTCGAAATATTTTGCTATTACCAAACATATAACCTATAGGTCATATTCTGTGTAAGTAAAAGAACTAAAAGAATTTACATATAAAAAGTAACAAAAAGAAAACTACTCAAATTATTTAATTCTTATGTTCTGCCCTAAAACATCACTAAATGCAGATATAGTTATTTTTTAAGTCTTCAGGAAAACTCTTTAAATAAAGTAACACAATAAAAAAGAAAATTAAACTTGTTTTAAACAAGAAGTGATTACAAGATAAAATGGCGCTTCCTATTAAGTCAACGTTTTGGCTCCTAAACAATGAAACTAAAATAAGTTTTTATTTTCTTAGTGTTTATTTCCGCTTTAAGTAATAAAATGTTTCTATTGTAAACACAATACGAACATTTTATTATTTAAAAAGGAAATAAACACTAAGAAAATAAAAACTTGATTTATAACTAAGCTAATCTTAAAATGCATACGACTATTTCAAAACGTCTTTGTCCAAAACCTTTTTTTCATCAATAAAAATATTGTAATACATTTTGTAAGTAAACACTTAGTACACGAAATAAAGGGAAAGTTTTTTATTTAACAAAAATTTCGATTTTAGTTTTCTGTCAGAGCTTCACGTTTCATGACCACAGGAAACAGCTAAGTGAGTTTTGATACACCGTCCTTCTGTCCATCGTTGTCTGTACACAACCATTATAGCTGCTACAAAAATTAGGATATGAACATAAAATTTGGTATAAGGAAATCTAGTGTACTCATATAGCTCCCTATTGAAATTCAGAAAACAATAATTGAATCTGGCAAAATAGCGGCCATTTTAAAGCGTTTTTTGGTTATATCTTGCATGTCATTCAACAACATACTAAATTGAATATTTCAAATCTGTATACATTGGTACTAACCTCGCCTCTTTACAATAACAAATAGAGTAATTTTTATACAAAATATAATTTCCAACTCTAACCTCCAAAGAAGATGATATTCGTAAGTATAGTTACCAGATCCATAGCCGAGTTAGAAGCGAGAGTAGCGAGTGGAGGCTTCTTCACATACGTACAGCTTCGAGGCCAGTTAGGGCCGACACACTGACACGAGCCAAGTGAGTGGAGACTTTAAAAATTGCATACATCTACGAGGACCTAGACGACGTCACGATTGTATTCAGTGCAGAAATAACTATTTCAAATACTACATTCCTAATGTCATAGATTTCCAGTATTTCCAGCTCAGTATTCAGTACGGCAGGAACGACTAGAACTATTTCAAATACAACATTTCTAATGTCATATAATTTAACGAGTTTTGTTAAACATTCTCCAAAGCTATAACTGATTGCTCTCATTTTGTTATTAGATTGATTGCAATACTTTCTAAATGTCAAATATAATGTAATTAACCATGCACCATTAAGTAATAACAATTTGAGTCATGTTTGAGTTTTATAAACTGTGTAAAATGATTTCACTAACTTTCCTTGAGTATCTAAAACACTAAATACTAACTTAAATGTTCATTTTAATATGCTGCTAACTATTCCGAAATTGTAGGCCATCATGTTACTTACCCTGCCCTATCTCAAAATGTAATACAATCAGATACTATAAATGTACAGAAATGCTTGGACCATGTAGGAACTGATAGATTGTATTGGTAGATCAAAGAGTCTTACCCTTTAGGGTAAGTTTGTTTAAAACAGTTGTTACACAGGTTTTCTGAACTTCGTAATTGTGTATATCACTACTTTTTTGGCGTCGACACGAGCCTCGTGGAAGTGTATTCTACTCGCTTTGCTCGTGTCAGTGTCTCGCCGCTGACGGACCTGTAAGCTATACATCTGAATGAGCCTCTACCCTATCGAACCTCGTAACTATACAAATATCAAATTTTTTTTGAGAGGTCGTTGTTCATAATTACACTTTTGACAATAACTTCGCTATTTGTTGACATAGAGAGATGTAGGCTAATACCATTACATGCAGCATTGAAATCTGAAAATTTGTTTTACAAGTTGAACAACACACGAGATATGAACAAAAAACTGTTTAATATGGCCGCCATTTTTACGTTTTCAATTCGATTTCAATAGGACACATATCAACACACTATAGTCCCCTATGATATTCCTACCCTTCCCATATTTTTGAAATGCCGTCAGTCCGTCGTCTCTATCGTTTTCGTCTGTACGTAAGCACGATAACGGCCATAAAAATTAGGACTATAGTGTGCTCATATAGAACTCCGTTTAAATTTTTTTAAATATAATGTAAAATAATGGTAATTTTAAACAGTTTTTCTTTGTATATCTCATG
Source organism: Aphrophora alni (assembly GCA_963513935.1). Lineage (NCBI taxonomy): Eukaryota > Metazoa > Arthropoda > Insecta > Hemiptera > Aphrophoridae > Aphrophora > Aphrophora alni. The sequence continues at coordinate 47,155,103 of OY740767.1, read as the reverse complement.
TTATACAATTCTCAACACAATAAATTAGATTGATATTTGCATATTTCAATTCGGCAAGTATTTGATGCCAACTCTACCTCTCTAAATATCGAAAAACCCTGACCTTCCAATAAAATGTAATATTGAATAGTTTTCATCTCTGCAAAATCGAGTCACCGACACGAGTTATAATATATGAGATACACATCTATAATTGCCACACAAAAAACTATATGTTGTCATTAAAACCTAAATAATACGGCTTATCCTGAACTTGTTTATAGCATAGAACGAAGCAAGTGTACACCGTATTTAAATATATAAAACTATTTCATTCTTATAAAAATATTTTTCAAACATGGTGTCTACGTTTTATTTTTATTTTTCGATTGAGAACTACTGAACTGACACTTTTAGCGACTTTTATTAATTTATGTTTGGTTTTTGGGATAGACGAATGAGAGAATTTGTGCAATGTTTTTGCACCGTTTCCGTTTTGATTTGTTTTTATACAGTAATATTTGAACTGTCATTTTCTTTACTTGCAAATTAACACATTGGTTTGGATTATTCATATGAACATTTCATAATAAATTTTTACAAAACCTGTAGAACCGATTTTGAGGAATTAGACTTTTTACGGGGATTTCATCGAATATGTACAATTTTTATCAATCGTTTTTTCAGTTTACATTATCACAAAATTTTGTCTTAATTATTCAAATTTTCGTCTCAAAACTTCGTATACTGGGTACATAAAATACCAAACTAAAGTGGATTACCTGCAATGAGAGTAGTTTGTAATTACACTCCAATGATCAAACAGTGATGTAACTACAGCATCTAATTCAAAGGTCTTGGAGGTGGCGGTAGAATTGCCAATCAGCTGTAAAAAAAAAACAAAAATTACACGTTGAACTACAAACAAAGAATTTTGTTCTGAAAATACTGAGACAGGAGTTTCAGTGAAAAAGAACCTAAGTACATTAAAAAAATAATTAAATTGAATATTTTGATAAAATATGAAGGTATACACCACCAAATATAATACTAAGCCTCTTGCTACTAATACTAACTCTTGCCTTAGAGTTTTTAATACGCTGAATTAAAATTGAATATATTATTGTTAACGGCTTAAAACTTCTCGGTCGTCATCCACATAAAATATTGTAGATTACAATAAAGACTTCAATTTTTTCTATTCTTAAAATAGTCTTAAAGAAAAGTATATATAAATTTTAAAATGTTTCAATCTCTTCATTTGTTGTTCAAATGCGAAAAACGTCACGACCATCATCGTCATCCAAATAAAAAATCGTAGATCACATACAGAAGCCTTTTTTTTTTTTTTTCAGAAATCTCAAACGAAACTATTATAAGTTCCAAACAGATATTTTAATAGTTTGTCAAATAGCATGTTTAAAAATCTTTTGATTTTCCTTCTTGTATAAAGGCGAAAACCTCATGCTCATCATCGGTTTAGAAAAAAAAAGAAAGAAAATAACATGTAATAAAGAACTTTAGCCCCCGAATACTAAATAACACCTGGGTAAAAAACAAAACTTAAGTTGGTCTAAAGGTACCTGATAAAAAGATGAAAGAGAGAGATCTAACCCAAGACTACATTAAAAATAAGAATATGCAGCTAGGATCCAAGCTCTTAATAACTACAAATCTGCCCTTAGGGATGATATCAATATTTACTACATGATCTCTTGATTTAGTGGCTCATATTTTCTGTTGTTCCTTATCAACTAACTATATTGGATTTAGTGAATGCCTCTTCTTATTTCTATCTGAGGAATGTATTTTCTTATTGTGCAAAGTGTAGGATACATAATAAGTAAGTATCAAAAACCTGTTTGATTTGTTTTCTCTTGTTGCTTAGAGACGATAACTTCTCAGTCATTATCGCATTATAAAACGAGTTGACGAGCGCCATCATGGTACATACACAGCCCATCATACATCTAATATAATCAGAATGTCTAAATATTGGTTTGTATAATCAACATTAATTCCAGTTTGAGTATAACCAAATACACCCGCTTATATAACACACGAATGTTCGTAAAAAATCTTCTGTTTTAATAGAGAAATTATATACGTTATTTCATACAATGCGTTTAATACAGCGCATTTAATTCTATGGGATTCAGTTATTACCCATGTAAACAACATTATCTAAAACAAGTTGATAGGTTCTATCATGGTACTTACCCAAGCCTCAATAAATGAACAAAATCACAAAATTATTTTTGTTTTAATACAAACTACAGTGTGTGTTAAAATTTACATACGATAAATTACAAAAACCCAAAACCTCAAGAAAATAATTAATTCCTTCACTATCTGCTTCAATAATTAATAAATCATCAAATTTCTGTTTTTAATAAAAATAACAATTGTGTATAGGGTGTAAAAATTTACACCCTATACACAAAACAACAAAAAGAAAATATTTAGTTCCATAAATATCTGACTCAACAATGAATTAAACAGATTTTTTTTTTTTTTTTTAATAAAAATTACAAAATTCAAAACAAAATATGTAATTTCTTGACTATCTGTCTCAATAACGAATAAAATATCAAATTATTTTGTTTAATCAAAATATATAATATTGTTCCATATTATCTGTGATAACAGCTACTGATTTATTATTTTGAAAGTATTTCAGGAGCTTAAAATGCCTCAATGAATAAAACAGTTCTACAATTTTTAAATGAAAAAATATCCAAATATAAAAATATATTATATTTTAAACTCAACCGTAGGATATTTTTAAAAACCTTTTTTATTAGCATCAAAATATGAATTGTAACTTTATAGTTATATTGTAACTTTATATCAAGTAACTTGACTCTGAGTCAATATAGTCTTGTGTTATAAGAATATCAATCCCTACATAATATGTCATCTGGTGCTAAATTATAAACATTATTATCCAAACTTCACGACGTAGTTTCCGATATCAAAACTTAGACAAAATTACCATAAATATGTGTCCGGAATTGCTTAGTTTCCTAGATACTCATAATTTTTGTATTTTTCATAAAATATTTTTTATCTCCAGAACGGTTTGACGGATTGAACTTAAAACTTGGCATGGCAGCTAATAAAGTAAAGATCTATTTTAAAAAACCAACTTAATCCAATATCCCGTTTCAAAATGGAATCAACTCAACGTTTTCATAAAAATTCTCCGATTTCAGTTATTTAAACTTAAAAAATTTAAGCAGACGCCATTTTGAAACGGGTTATTGAATTGGGTTGGTTATTTTTACAATTACCTTATTAGGTACCATACTAAGTTTCAATTCAATCCGTCAAATAGTTATGGAGATAAAAAAATATTTTATGAAAAATTAAAATAGTGGGTATCTGGTAAACTACGCAATTACGGACAAATGTTTATAGGAACTTTTCTTAGTTTTGATGTGTGAAGTTTGGAAAGACAATTCTACAACACCATGTATATTGCAATCTTTTCAATGTAATAAAATAATTAATAGCAGTTAAGTAAATAACGACCCTTATCTAATAAATTTCTTGTTCATACGTTCAACAGATAATACAATATAATTTAAACACGCGGTTATTTCTTAGTTAAAAAAAAAGATAGTTGAACCTGGGTATCTGGAATCTGCAAATAGTGCCTACAAGAAAAGATTTAAAATATTTAAGATGAATTAAAGAAGACACTTTATCATCCTTTACAAAAATTAAAGGTAGACGTAGAAAATTCTAATAAATTAACTAATATTTTTCATGTTGCTAAAAATTATATTAGTTCGTCTCAAAAAAAAGAGAGAGAAAAAGATTTATTTAGTGTAAATCCTGGTGTAGATAGTAATGATTTGATTACCAAAGTCATCTTGACAATGTAAATAATGAATGAACATTTATCAAAAGCATTAGAAATTATTAAGTGTTAGTGTTAGTAAAGTAATTTATCCTTACGATATTCTTATAAAAAGTCAACTAGATAAAATTTGTACATACGTAAAAAATCATTATTTATTACGCTCGTGTGGGTGACATGATTCTGTCGGACCTCGTATCATCACCCTCTTGGACCCTATAAGAATTTCACATTTTCTTTAGAGGTCTGAATTTAAAATTAGATTTTTTTACTATAACATCACTATTTGTCATCGCAGAGTTGGTAGCATTGCTACCATCATTGTTGGTAGCATTGCATGTAGAATTTAAATCTGTAAATTTCCATCTAATTTAATGTTATTAGTTGAATATTCACCAGTGATTTGAACAAAATGGCGGCCATTCTGACATAATTAATTCGATTTTTCCAAATTTCAATGGGTTCTATAAGATCACACTATAATGACAAATACCAAGTTTCATGTTCCTATCTTTATTTGTGTGACCGTTAGTCTGCTTGCTACGAGACGACAGGCGGAAACGTGGCCATGAAACGTGAAGCTCAACATTTTATACGAATATCAAACTTACCTTATACTTCGTATACCGTGCAAGTTACAGCACAGTCTTGCGGTACACCCTGTATATACAGTGAACTCCTATGTGCAGGATCAGTACATATTTCATACTTTCATGTTTCCATTAAAGCTATCGCAATACAGTACCTACAATATATTATCAAACATTTCGTCTCAATCAAGAAACGTGATTTTATATTTTTTTTCTAAATGAGAGTGACAATGCTGATGCAGAGATGGCGGTTGGAGGGATGAAAGAGGGTTGGCAAAGCACTCGTCTTTAATAAGGAAATGAATCGATTCGCTTGATGCATGTTCTCCTCTTTTATTTTCCAACCTAACCCTTTCCCTCCCCCCCCCACACCACACTACCGTCAGTGCATGTTAAAAACGTTAATTTATTTTCTTGTCTTAAGAAGGGGAGAAGTGTAAGAATGGCAGCCCCTACTTATAGATATAACTTCCGCTTTACGAAAGAGAAACAAAAATCCATAACAGGCTTAGGTTAGGGGAAGACAATTCTTTGGCACATTCTCCTTTCAAGTGTTGTATTAAATTATTATAAAGATATAACTGTTATAAAGTAAAGGATAGAATTTAATGAATCTTTCAAAGAAAACGAAAAGGCGTATTTAGGAGTTGTGTTTAAATTCAATCTCAATGAGTAAGGTTCAAACATTTTTCATTATTATTATATCATCAGGAGCTTACTATAGTGAGTATAGTGTAGCAATCCCGAGCGAACCTAGCTGGATCTACCCCTTTCTTCATGTAGTCTTGTGCTAGATCCCTCTATTCTATCTTTCCTACCTTGATCAGTTCTTGTTCTCTTCCGACTTTGACGCCATTAAGACTATTCGAAGGACGGACTTTATGTTCTCTTCTTCCTTCATCCCGAGTTTGGTTATCGTTCAAAATTTCGACTTGGTTTTTTGACTGGTCTTCATGTTTCACAGCCTTTGGAAACCAAAGATGTTATTTTTGACATGCCGTCCGTCCGTCGTCGTTGTCATTGTCGTTTTTGTCCTAAAATCTTTCATTTTAAATATTTTTTGGATCATATCTTTGCTGTATTATCCCACTTATAACACACTAAATTAGATAAATTTTGAATTTAATTATCCCAATACCCATCTCTCTACGATGACAAATAGCGAAAATGTAATTTTGAACTCTAACCTCCCAAGAAAAGCAGATATTACGAGTTAAAAAAATCGACACGGCCAAGTTACCGACACGAGCGTAGCGAGTTGAGGCTCCTTCACATATGTAGAGCTTCGAGGAAAACTGTTTAATATACACATCTACGAAGCTCGTTAGTGTCTAGCCGACATCAAGACAACTGTTTTAAACACACCTACTAGGCCACTTGATCTACCAATACAATTTAACACTTCCTACAAGGTCACGAGAACTGGTAAGTACCATGATGGTTAACTTCTTTTCATACAAGAGATTGTCTAGAAATTAACTACAGAATATAGAGCACAGATTGGTGCATCTACGTACGATCAATGTTTGACCTAACTTCAGTATTTGAAAGTTGAAAACTTTAAAGTCGAGACATGTAGGTTTAAAGTTTACACGCGAGGGCTCATATGAACACGTGGGTTGATTCCTTAAGTCATTTCTAAGTTAGCTGAAGTTGGTACGAGTGACTCTTTAATAATACTAAACTTTGTCACTGACTTTGACAAAAACAAAAAATCATATACGGTGTGATTCAAAATTCCACGGTAATATTTCGAGAGTTGATTCTAGAAGTAATAATAAGAACTAAAAACATAGTCAGGGAACTTTTCGTTTTCCATTTTGTGTTTTTAAAAAAAATAATTATACCTTTGTAAGTAGATAAGATATTGAGCTAAGATCTGAAATACACATTATTGATGTAACCTTTTTATCAGTATACCAGAAAACCAAGACTTTACCTTGCACATTATAAAAATGGCGGACTTTAAATATTTAATGTATAATATCTTGAAATGTAATAAACCACTAAATTAGATAAGTTACATATTTTAATTCTGCATTTAATGGTAACAAACCCACCTCTCTGGGATACGTGATTGTCAAAAGTGTGATTTCGAACACTGACCTACTATGAAAATGTAATGTTCTTATAGAGGGGTTGGAACCACAACACACGTGCATAGCGAGTTGAGACACATCTAAGGTCTAACTGACGTCAAGAAAGTAGTGATATACACAATTACCAGGTTCAGATAACTTGTGTAACAACTGTTTTACCCTATTAGATAAAAACCCCTTGTAATATCAATACAATGTTATATAAGGCCCAATAAACCAACATGTGGTCATTACATATAAAAGATCTAACCCCATTACATTCTATGATTGTCTTATATTTCACGTTGTTAACGTAAGGAACTGGTTCCAGAAAGACGTGCTTGATTTTCATAACACCCTGTATCTGGAAATTATTTAAATCCCGCTCAATGATTCTGTATAAATGAACATGATAAATCCTGTCGGAGTAAATAATAATATTTTGGTCACTTAATAAGTTATAATTGTAAAATGGCAGCCGCTTGAAACGGTTTCTCTGGTTTATTTTTACTGAAAAATACTTTTTAACCTAAATAGGTTATTTTATGGTCTCTAGATATTGTTATTAATATCGAGGTCGTCAACTGAACTGACCTGAATTATAACATGTTGTGACAAGTTTAGTTTCATTCTTTATATAACAACAAGAGTAAATATTAATAGCGACAAAATGAACACCCACACAAGCTCCTTGCACCAACTTGTCGTCAAAATTTATTACTCGGCTGCATTTCTTCCCTTTTTCCAATTAGGGGTTGTAATTTATGTAACAAATTACAATACACTCTTAATATTGCTTAGGGGTAATAATTTTCTTTCTTATGACAAAGTTTTTCTGTTTACAATTCTTAGTTTATCAACTTTGTAGAATATTGGTTGTTTTGTCTTTGTTGTAGTTTTGTTTTAATTGTACGTATATTATATCAATTTAAAATAATTCTGCGCTAACTTTTCAGCTTTGATGTAACGCAAAGATGTGTAGGGACTATTTTCTATTTCTACTGTTTAGTTTGTTTTTTACAGTATTAGAAGTATTGGGTAGGCTTGGTAATCGTCAAAATATTCAAGACAAAAGTCAGTTACTCTAATATCAGAACCAAGAGATATTCGAGAACATAGTTCTGAGATTACACTAACAGGATCTGTTTGTATTATAATGAAAGCTAAGTATCCTGATGACACCCATCAACAAGTTTTTTTTTTTAAGTTTTAAAGTAAGAAACCTGCGACCGAAGATTGCGCTTACTTTTCGCATCACTTTGTATATACCGCATATCAAATATGACCGCAATAAACATTATGTAAAAAAACATAAGACTTCTCGAATAAATTGAAAAATCGATATTCTACTTTTTATTTTACATTTTATTTTAATTATTTTATTTCAAAGGCACAAAATCTCTCTTTCTTTATCGTCTTATAATACGAGGGGCGTTCAATAAGCAAAGAGACAAACCTTTCCAGGTTCAAAAACAATCACCCAAAACTCCATGAAAGATGGTGTATAACCAGCGAGGTTCCATGGGGATTGCCAAGCCTGTACTCATCTGAGTGAGCCCCTGAGGGTTTCGACCTTCTAAAATGGCGTTCAAGATTTATTATCATTTTGAATCCCAGTACCCTCATGTTTAGTAAAAAGAAAATGAATAATATATAGCGTTCAAAATTTAATACGATATTACCTACCGTTTATTGAAACTTTACGAACAAACCCAGATGATAATGAAACCAATAAACCTTACTATCACATCCGGCCAGCAGTATATATGACACTAAACAATAATTAAATCCTTTGTTTTATTTGGCCTTGAACACACTTTATGTTTGATCATTATAATTATTTATATATCAGAAGAAAAAATACTTTTATAATTAAATACTTCTTTTTCCTTACTATTTATCCCTGTCAACAATTAAAATAATGATGAAAGTTATTGTATTTATGAGTGTGGGTAGTTGAGGTCTACATCAATAATTGTTACCTGTTCTGCGAAGAACCAGTCAACTGTGAAAAACTATGTAATATAAGGTTGTTTTCAGTATTAATAAGAGAAATATATATTTATATATCAGGCACTGTCATTTTTCTGTGTCCGCTATGGACTACTGAACCTTTTTACGCGTTTTTCGTTTTCAGAAGAAGGTATAAAATTATTGAAGTACTCGATATGATCAGTAGAAAGTAAGTTAGGGGCCTATATGTTGAGCTGCCGCAGGTTGCCGCGGGTTGACCCGGTATTGCAGTACCACCCGCTATTAAAGTCATTGTCATTAGGGCTACATCGTAAGGAATAATTCAAACAATAAAAAAAATTAACTGTTTTTTTCTATAGTTTATAATGTCCAGTGTTTTAATGTTTTGTAAGTTTCTTACTATTCAATGTTAATTGGCATCATTTTGCTGCATTATGAAGTGAAGTTTTGTAAGTATACTAAATAATGTTTAATCTTAATTGTGGTGATTTTGATATTGATTGTGGTTATTTTGCTGCACTATGAAATGAAGTTTTGTAAGTATACTAAATAATGTCTAATCTTAATTTATCAGATTGGCAGTAAAAACAAACGTTGGACTTGCTAATAACACGAATACCGATAATACCAACAGATATGCCATTCCAATTCAAACAATAGCAATTAATTTCCAATTAAACTGGCTTTTGTAATAACGATAAACAAATCTCAAGGTCAATCACTCCAAGTATGTGGGTTGAATTTGAAGAATCCATGTTTTTCTAATGGACGTTCCATGCTCTCGTGTAGGAAAACCAAGGGATTTGTTTGTATATATGACAAAAGGAATCACGAAAAACATTGTATATCCAAGATCATTGTAATGAACTTAAAGTTGAGGATAAAACAGTAATTACAATTTATGCAATAAAAAACACAAAATAATAATGTATATGTAAATATCTTATTTTAACTCAATACAATAATTAATTGATATCAAACTTTAAATTGTGGTCACTTTATATATATATATATATATATATATATATATATATATATATATATATATCCGAATCTAGCAATAGCGAAGCATTACCGGGTCAGCTAGTATATACTACACCTGCCAAAGAGAATAATAATATATTGTATAATTCACAATAAATGGCCCTAAGGTCTTGTTAAATGTAACTGTAATATGTAATATTTGGTGAGTAATTTTTTTTTAAACTTTACATGTGTTTCTAATTTTCCTCATATACGTATATAAAGTGTAAATAAAGTTATAAGATGAGTCAAAAAACGATGTCTAGTTTTTGTGCAGATATATCCGTTTTGAGGTACTTTAAGTTTAAAAAATTAGTTTTTGAATGACATGTATCTTATGTGTAGTGCTCTACAGGCCAAAGGAGTGGACAGTTTTTAATGAAATTGACTATCTGGGCATATTTTGGCCATATTATCATGAGACTTTTTTCATTTTATTTTGAGTAGTCACAATTTCGGAGTTACATTCAATCTTTATAGTTCATTGTATCGAATAGTATAAACTATTTTGTAAAATTTGTTTGTCGATATTTTCAGCAGCCTGATTGTGAAACAGCTTGCAGTGATAAAAATTTGGTTTGTCTATCTTAATCCGGTCTGTTTGGGAAAAAGGCAAACAGATAGACGGAAAATAATTTTTTTTGGATATATATTTATAGCAACTATTTTTTTGCAACCGATAGAGAACCACTCTATAAATAGTGAGCAAAGTTTGGTCATAAATATCTAAATTTGTTTGTAATTAAATGTCTGTTTTAAAAAAACACAGACAGATAATTACTGGAAACCATGTATAAGGAGTAAACATGTATACAAATCCCTTTGTAGTACTCAGTGTAGTTTTTAAATCACCTGCCTGCCGTCTTTGCTTAATAAACCCATTAGGGAAAACGTTCAGATTTTTTTAATTGGTACAGTTAGGGTTGCAATTAGTGAATATAAAACCTGAGACATTTTTCTTTCTCCTTTTTTTTAATAACCAGAGAAGCCGACACCGATTTTAATAAATGGAACACATAAATTGTACAATCTTAAATCATTCATTGTTACGTTGGGAAACGCATAAAAACATATTGTGGGTATTTTAATTTTAACTTTGGAGCTTAAAAAATGTCATTTGGGTAAAAACGATCAAAATCAGTTAAAAAATAAAAACGAAGAATGGACGTTGTCTTAAATTTATTAAATATATTTTGGAAAAAAAATATTTAGAGAATAAACTTGCTTTGGGCCAAGACTCAACTGAAGCGTAAATATGAAACATATCTTTTAATAGCTTCTGTGAAAGTTTATTTAAATTTTTTACACATTATTCCCGTAATGTTTCCAATATCGCATAGTTATTTGAGACAGTCATAATCATATTCACGAAAATTTTAACAAAATAATACAACCAATATTTATAAATTAGGTCTTGTATATAAGCTTCGAAGCCAGTTTTAGAAAATAGAAATTAGATATTTTAGAAGAAACTAGATATTTAGAGAAATCGACAGAATACTTTTGGTTTCGGTCATTTAACAACAACAAAAGTATCGTCACAATTTCTCCAAATATACCGGTTTATGAGTTATTGTTAAAACAAGAACAACAAAAGACTTACGGTTGAAGAATAATTAGCAAAATATACAAATGAACTTTGACAGTCTCTGTTAAAAGAACTAATTCAATTTTTTTTTTTGAGAGTCGATAGAAGCTACTTTTTTATCTTGTTATGAAAACAGCAAATTATTTGACATTTTTGTAACTCTATGAAAAGCCTTTTAGTCCTATACAGATAATACCAAAGAAGTAGTGAGTGAAGAGGTAAAAAAGTGTTAGGCCATTTAAAAATTTCCAGTAGGAAAGTTTTGGGAAACAACGTGATGGAAGCCATCGTGGTATTTACCCAGCCCAATCATATAATTTAATACAAACAGACTCTCTAAAAGTATTGCCTAAAAGTTGGATTCTAGAGCCTTGTGGGGTATTGGTAGATTAATAAAGGGTCTTATCCAGTAAGGGTAAGTTTGTTTAAAACAGTTGTTTACACAGGTTTTCTGAACCTCTTAATTGTTTACATCACTACTCTCTTGACATCAGCTAGGACCTCATAGATGTATATACATAAAAAACTCTCTACTCGTTTCGCTCGTGTCAGTGTCTCGGCCTTAGAGCTATACATATGTAAAGAAGCCTGCACTCGCTATGCTCGAGAGGTTCTTCGCATATAAAAGACAAGAAAAACAAAATTGCTAATATATAGAGTGTTTTCAAAAATCATTCCAAAACTTCAGAACCTTATTCCTCACATCAAAACCAATAAAACAAATTACGTAAACATATTTCCTAAAATGCATAGTTTTCTATCTAGCCATTTTACATACACCATAATAATATCTTTTAACGGTAAATGATATGGAGTTAAAATTGATGATTCTACTTAGGGTTATAAAGACCCTGAGAAATATAAACAACCAATTTTCTTTTATTCGCTTCAAATTGGTGGCTATATAATCTTTTTGGCGCCAAATATGTGAAAAACGTTAATTTTACAAAATATTTTTCCTTTTTAACGACAAATTTTTTTAATTTTTTTTTTTATTATATTAGTAGCTCAAAGAATTGAGTAATCAACAAAAATTGAAAACATTAAATCTTGGTAATTCCAGAACATCGAAGATTAACCTAGAACCAAATTTTTTATATTAATTCTGTAAAATTTGTACCTCTAAAAATCAGGACTACTAAAGTTATCGATAGACCCAATAACAAGGAAAAACAGACAGCACTTAATTAGGAGGAAAGATTTTAAGACTGGCAATATTCAAGACTGTACAAGTCATTCTATTCTGAGTTTAAAATACGTGATTATTTATATTTTGCAATGGTGTACACGATAATACGAAAAATAAAAAATTTCTAACCACAATTGGATTCATTAATCCAATTTTGTAACCAGTTAGTTAAATTAAAGGTGACTGGGTAAGCGTTGGAATCTTTGTCCATGTTTTGAATCTATTAAACAGCTGTTTCTTTAAAATTGTTGTCAACCATACACTGTAGCCATGTTATGCATTACTAAAAAACACAAAATTTTATAATATTAGTTATTACATTATATTATTGGGCGTGTCGATAAGTTAGTTGTTCTTTAAGCGGTAGGAAGATTTGGAGGTAAAATTTGCAGAATTCTAAAAAATATTAGGTTGCATTGAAGAAAAATTAATGTTTTCAATTTTTAGTCAATTAACTCATTTATCCTCTAACTTTTTTTTTGTCGTTAAAAAAGTTAATTATTTTGTCTTTTGTAAATATGTTTTAACGTTAACGGGTTTTTAAATATTCGGCGTTAAAAATTTTAAATAACCACCATTATGAAATTAGTAAACATTTCAACTCCCTATCATTCACTATAGAAAGATATGATATTCTTGTTAAAAACACAAAATTTGCGACTAGAGAGAAGACATTTAAGAGAATAATTTAAAACACAAATGAAAACATTTAGGATGTTTATATAAACTTGTTCACTGGTTTTGATGTGAGGAATAAGCTCTTGAAGTTTTAGAACGATGTTTGGAAACACCCTATATATGTCAGTCGTATGTACTCTACAGCCTAAACGCATGGACCGATTTCAATAAAATTTGATTTGTAAAAATATTTTGACAATAACTCTGGATGTTTTAATCTGAAAATTTAGGGGTGCTACCATAATTTAAAAAAAAATTTAAAACAGAAAATTTCTACTTTTATTAAAATCGTCTCTAGGCAATATAATCAAATTTTTCTCAAGTGTAGCCTCTAAACAAAATTATATTCGTCGTAATCTATCCAAAAGTGTGTGTGTTAACAGTAGATATAAATTATAGAGTGGCCATGGAGCTGTTATAAAAGATGATATTCTCAAAGTCAGATAATTTAATTAGTGAAAAATAATTACCCAAACACTTATGCAAATTTCCAAATCAAAAATTATTACAAATCAGGAATAATCAAAAACAAAAATGAACTTTGACAACAGTCATTAAATTCTCAATTTTAATAAAAAACTACTTAGGCTGAGGAGGCGTTTTTGGAACAAGGAAAGCATTTTTAGATCCTATTTAAATACTTTTTTTTTCCGAATCGTCCAGGTTTATTTTGCCTTTCCAAACATTTTTGTTTGTTTTCATTTGAGGAAGGGTGAAGGAGGACATTTCATTACGCCTTCTTCGTACCATTATATTTAATACTTCGGATTGCTAGCTGTATTTCTAGTCGAAACATATGCACCCATGCAGTGGATCTTACAGTAACTGTTTTCAGTGGCCTCCATTTTAAAATTTTAAAAAATTCTTAAAACTTACAGATACAGTACCTCGTTCGGCTTAGTTACAAAGAACCTTATTACTAAATTGCATAAATATTTCTCAACGAGATTGACTCATAACTGGTTAACAAAGAAACATAAAGACTAAACGCTCAAGTTACGATTACCGGCCACTCTCTTGGTGACACAAAGTTCGACAGACCGATGATGAAACCACCCGGAATAAATATTCCATCAACAGATTGAAAGATTCGTGCTCACAGATTAAATGTGTAGTCATAGAGTGAACGTGAATGGAGACGGAGACAACGATTCATCAATGCAATGGTGACAGATACCTGAGCGTCACGCAAACATCCAGATTAAACGAGCCAGGCGGTCGGCCCAATCATCTTATCTAATTTATCACACAGTCTTCCTTCTGCAAATAAATCTTTAAGTAACAAAGATTTTAATAAACAATTACAGAATGATTTGACACGCAGCTATACGCTAACATCAAAGCAAGCGAATTTGTTTTTAGTAGTTTATGTATTGTTCGGTAGCGGACATCGATCTTGGTAGTTTTGTATTATACCGCGACATTTACATGTCTTGGAAAATCGTAAACGAAGTTTGGTAACCGTCAAAAATTTCGGAACACAGTGCATTCGTCGTCGTTGTTGCCTCTTCGATAGCGGCCTTAAAAATAAGGATAGGAACAAAATATTCTGTAAAAGAAACTATATTTATAGTTATGCTCATGTAGAACTCTATTGAAAATCGATGGAAGAATATTAAAATGGCGGCCTTTACAACATACTAAGTTACATACAATTTTTCAGATTTCATTTCTACTTGTAATGTTCCCAGCGTAACTTCTCTATGATGATAAAAACCAAACCTATTGTCAAAAATGTAATTTCGAAACCTGATCTCCCAAGGATACGAGATCTGACAGAGTCGAGTCACTAAAACGAGCGTAGCTAGCTTCCATCCAGGATCGAGACAACCACACATGCGAAACAAGTGAAAATGTTTAATATTTACAGATGTTACGAGACTCGATAACGCCTGGCTGAAAGTAATGATATTCACAAGTGACAACTGAACAAACTTACCCTACTGTATTCATTCTTCGATCTACCAATACAATGTCACGTTTCATGCAATACCTACCTAAGAGACTGACTTTTGTCAATTACATTTAGACGATCTGTTTGTACTACATAGCATGATGGCGACCATCAACTGGTTTTTCATGTCAACCATTTGGCAAGCCTGTATAAAATACCCAAAATACCAAGCTTTGAGCATTACATTGTATGATAGGGCGGGGTAAGTACCATGATGGCCTCAGCAACTAGTATTTCATCTAAACTATTTCCAATCCTGTCTAAAATAGATTGCCGATTCCGGTGTTAAAGATAAATAATCTATCCCCACTGTCATTCATTATTTACTGGAGAATATAATCCTCCACGATATTATATACACAAAAACAATTAATTAACAAGAACAATGCGCTGGCTTAAATAATTATTCGCAACAATGTTTCTTTGAAAACAATAACAAAAAGGGGAAGTTTGTTAATTCTGCAGAAAATAGATAAAACGGAAGTATGTTAAGGAAGCTGACTGGGTGGCGTTGGAGCTGTGAAAGGTAGAACTTCCGGTCTGACCAGATCCGGTCACCCCTAACATCACTCTTTCTCTATTATACAAAACACATTCATAACTTTGTATAGCGCAGTATCTCACCTTAAACAATAACACCTTATATAGGGTGACTTTTCATCCCTAAGAGACAAGTGCGTCCTTTGTTTGTTATATATCAACACAGTGTTTCAAAAATATGTCTTCTAACATTTGGAAGTGTTTTTAGATATCTAAATAAAGAAAAAAGTTCTTATAAACAAATGTCCGCAACGTTATCAGTCGGTTAGCTATTTTGAATTCTTTTCATAAATAATAATAAGAAAGTATTAATTTTATTGTAACAGCAGATATTTCTTGTTGAAACTCCATATTCAAGGATAAAATAAAGCAATGAAGCTATTGAAGTAATGAAGCCCGATGATGCCGCAAGGCGAAACAATTGTAGCTCATTTATATTATTCAAATATTTTAAAACTTTAACCTTCATTGCTTTATTTTATCCTTGAAGAAATTATTAGCTTTAGAGTCGAAATTTGGTCTCTTTCCCAACTTTAACGTTTCTTATATCGAAAATCGTTAACTTTACAAAACAATTACAAAAGAAAAAATATTTTTCTACTTTAATCTCGAACTCAATTTTATTTTTATTCTGTAGCTCAAAAGTTATCGACAAAAAACTAAAATTGAATTTTTTGGTAACTGTCTACAACACCAAAAAGTAAATAAATAAAGTTGATAAATAATAAGTAATAATTTCAATAACTGTCTAATAAAGTTACAAAAATTACTATATTTTCCATATAAAATTAAAGTAAAAATACAACAATTATTTTTGTAATTTTTATTCCATAGGTTGGCAATACAATAATAGCTTATCAACAATTTAATTTTTTTATTAATTTTATGAGGTTAAGTATAGAAGTTTATCAGGTACTGCGTATGGTTTGCGTTGTTACTGTTAGTATTCTGTGAATGTATGTTAATTTAACTGTGATTACTGTAGTATTTATTTACTACCGAGGAACAAGCTGATATGGTTTTTACTTTGGATGTGTGAAATAGTAATGCCACAACTGCTGCTGTAGAATATAAAAGACGTTCTACACACAGGAATCCAGATTCTAAAACAATTATTAGTGGGACATAAAAAAAAAACTTCGGGAAACTGGTTCACTTCCCAGTATTCATACCAGCTACGAACGTTAGGTACAACAACACGCTGATATTGATGAAATTATTGATCTGTTCAACATAGTACAGGTATCAGTGTTCTGTTTCACAAGTTTTATCTTTACGACATCCGGAAGAGGATCTACTTCGTTTGGTGTTCTCCAATTGGTTGAATACAAATCCAAAATCTTATGAGAACATTTAATTTACAGACGCAACAAGACAATCAATTTAAGTCAACAACATACTCAACGAACACACTAAGCCAGAAATCAATGCCAATTCAACGGTGGAACGCAACTCTCAGCACAGATTTAGTGAAAATGTACAGTGTGGTTAAATTCGGAATCAGCTGATCCAACTAATTATATTCCCTGAACGCTTAATTTCTACGGTTTTTGCAAGAAGAATTCCCACAGCTGCTAAAAGAAATTCTTCTAACTTTAAGACGCCGATTGTACTTTCAGCACTGTGATGCGTCTTGCCATTTTTCACAAGCCGTTTCCACCCATTTAAATCAATGTTCCCGAAACAGTGGATCGGTCTTGGAATTTATACTCCTGACCTTATGTTCACCACAATAACACCATCAGATTATTGTGTCTGGAGACAAATGAAAGTATTGTGTACTAGAAAACAGTGAACTCTCGAGAGGAATTAATTGCCCGACTTATGGATATTGTTGAGCAAATTAGGATCAATCCAGCGAAACTAAAAAGAGCAACGAAAGCTATCCATAAGCGTGCAGAGAAATTGTATTGAAGTTATTAATAAACTTAATTAAATATTTTCAACAGATTTCGTTCAAATTTAAATGAAATGTAAAACTCAATTACACAAACCTGTGTGTAAAATCGGAACTAACGAAACAGTAAGGTTCAAAAATAATTGACAAAAAACTAACTTAACCTCTGTCATTAAAAGCACTATTTTAATCAAATACGACTTAATCTAAGGATGTACTTATAGCACGAGAAAACAGGTTTAGACTTTTACAGGGTCAAAGACAGCGTTCATGGTTTATTTCATGGGCAACTACAGAAATTACATTTTAAGACGATAATTTTTTAGCCCATTTTTATTTGGTTTTAGAGGATGGGTGAGTAGGAAAATTTGTACTAATGTTTTGCATTATTTATTTAATCATTTATAAACAACTTTCAATCAATTACAAAGTAGGAATAAAGCGACTCGAGACTTGATTTAGAAACTATAACTAGTATTCTCTCTACTATAAGTATACTAAGGAAAGTAAAAATTGTATAATATAACAAGTCCTACGATTTCAGAAAGTGGCATAAGGAAGTACAGGTTTAGTGGCTGAGATGTTGGGGTGTAAAACAGTTTTAATAAAGAGGTCATTTATGGGCTTAGGAAGAAGGGTTCTCCACCTTCAAAGTTACAACCTCTGCATATTTTCTTCAATTAAATATTTTTATTCTTTTATAAAAGTGTCTTAATTTTATTTAACACATTATATTTTCTTCATTATATATGTAAAAAGTCCCGGCTGTTAAGTAACTTATAAACTAAAATAAGGTTAAAAGCTGAAAGTTTACAAATTTTTTGGCATTATATATAAATTCACGCTACACCGAAATGAGATTTTTGGGCGTAATAAATATTTTAAAATGGTATAAAGTCAATGGTCAAAGTTCAATAAAATGACAGTAGTTTTTGCTGTAATAATTTTGTCTCCTTATTGTTTTCCTTAGATTAGAACTGAAATAAATCGGATGATTTGAATATTTGACCCGTCGCCATTTTGATTGGAACCTCTAGTTTGCGCAGTTATTTCCTATGAAACAAGACCGTTAAAGTGTGATATTCTTACTCTATAAGGTTTTACGTTTTAAAATATTGAGCCCCCCCCCCCTAAATATCACTCTTCCCTTTAATGCGAAAAAATAGTATTACTACACCACGAAACATTTCTAAAGTTTCAGCTTTTAGCTTTTCAAGATTAAACAGTCCCGATACGTTTTTCACCCTGTATATAACGTATTATGATGGGGAAATGTATGACATTTTATTTTACGTCATCTTAATTCTATTAAAATTAATCTCAACAATTTTTTTTCAGGCAACAATTTTCTTCAAAATTTATGTCAAAGAGTTTAATGCCGTCCACTGATTATGAAAGTTGAATATACTCTTGTATCTCAAAATATGGAGGTACTTGCCACAAGATCAAAACTCAACTTGTCAAATTTTTCTAATTTCAAGTTTACGAAAATACAAACAACAAAATAGTTTTAAAAAAATGAAAAGCAAGTAGATGGGCGTCATCGCGGTACTTACCCAGCCCCATCATACGAGCCTTGTAGGAAATGTTAAGTTGTATTGAAAGATCAAGAGGTCTTTCTTACCCATTACTGACAGTGTTTGAAACAGTTCTATTATGCACCCTTCTACAAGCTATCCACTAAATCTCGCAAAAGTTATATTTGGAAAATATAAGTTAAAATAAGTTGATCGACGCTGTTATGATACTTGCCCTGTCCCATCATAAAATGCAATAATGCAAGTATATCCTCTAAATGTCATGCTCTAAATATTGGTTATTGGGCCTTGAACAAATGATGACTTGTAGATTAAGGGGTTGTATCCAGTAGTGTAAGTTTGTTTAAAACAATTTTGCACAGGTTTTCTGAACCTTGTAATACTACTTCAACAGACCTTATAGATGTGTATATATTAAACAGTCTGCACTCGCTACGTTAGTGTCAGTATCTCTGCCTTGCCGGATATCTTAACTATATCACATTTTTTTGGGATGTCAGAGTTTAAAATTTCATTTGTAACAATTACTTCGCTATTAATTTCGTCGGATTATTAACATACAAAGTTAAAATCGGATAATTTGTATGTAATTTAGTGTGTTTTAAGTTGTGTTAATATAAAGAAATTGTTTAAAATGGTTGCCATTTTTAATTAGATTTTTCTCTATTGCAATAGGGTTCTAAGAACACTATGGTTCTATAGCAAATATTTTGTTCCTACTTTAATTTTTGTAGGAACAACAACGACAAGGACGACTGACGTACGGCATGTCTAAAATCACTTTTTTTGTTTCAGACTCCGTGAGACGTAAAGATCAACCGAAAAACGGAGGTCGACATTTTTCGACGATTACCATACTATTGAAATTTCGAAAAATTTTAATTGAAAATGTAAAAACTGCTATACTTTTGAATAGTTTTTTGTACATATCTCGTGAATTATTCAACTTATAACACACTAAATTATATAAGAAATCGTAAATTTCAATTCCAAATGTAATGGTGCCAACCCAACGATGACAAATAATGAAGTCATTGTCAAAAGTATAATTATGAACCTCTCAAGAAATTTTTTATTCGTATAATTATGAAAGCCGCGTCATCGACATGGGCGTAGCGAATGGATGCTTCTTCACATATGTACATCTTTGAACCGACTAGGAGCGAAGCGAGTTGAGATTTTTTTAATATACACAAATCTACGGCGCCCGTTAGGGGCTAGCCGACGTCAAGAAAGCGGCGATTGAGAATTACGAGGTTCAGAAAACCTGTGTAAACACCTGTTTCAAACAAACTTTACTGGATAACATCTTTTTAACTAACAATACTATTTAACGTTTCCTAAAGGGTCCAAGAGACCAACTTTTGGACATACATTGTTTATAGTATTTACTTGTATTGCATTGTAGGATGGGGCAGGGTAAGTACCACGATAGCAATGCACTATTTACGTATTGAGGTTAAACCTCTTTCACAAATTGACTTCAACTCCTAGACTGACCACGGGAGAATAATCCACTTGAAATCTCAGATCTTTTTAAACGGATGAATGAACGTGTGTGGGGAATGAGTTAGGGGAGGAGAAAGAAAGGGTAGGTCAGCGCTTCACTCCCTCCCTTAGACGTGTGGTCAGTGAGAGCTAACTGTAATTATTTCACAGACCTTTCCCTGGAGTACGTGAGGGAATTTATTTTGTTATTTGTTTTGATTTATTTAGTTAGTTACGATTCCTTTATTGTATTTTACGTATAACCTCATTATATTACATAATACCTTTGTCCGCACTGAAGTCAGACTTTGGATATACATAATTTGCTTTAGCTTCCGTCCGCGTGGAAGACAGAATTCGAATTATTTAGTGTGTTATGTTCAAGATAGCGTATTAAACTATCAATGTTTAGTTTTAATTAAGTAGAATCCGGGCTATTTTAGTGAATTAACTCTAATAACATTTTCAAAATAACTACAGTATTACAATTTTGTTTTACCCTTTACAAATTACAATATAGAGCACAAATAATAGAAAATGAGAAGATATTGCACAAAATTATTTTTAACTGATGATCTCTTTACTATTCATAGTTTTACCATTAGGAGCCAGCAGGTAGAACATGTCGCGTGACCATGAGAGAAGCAAGGGCTCCGCAGATTACGCCATCTACCTTCGTTTGACGGGAGTCTCATTACTTACATTAAAATACTGCGTCTTTCAAAATAAAATCACCTATAAGTTAGAAACTTCAAAATTCAAAATAGCGTTTTAATTCTGTTCCAACTTTATTATTGATAAAATTAATGTAACCGTTCCAACCCCACTTCCCTGCCATGACAAATATCAAAGTTATTAGGCCCGTTAGGACCAAGCCGACGTCAAGAAAGTAACACAATTACAAGGTTTAAAATTGTAAAACAACTGTTTTAACGTAATTTACCCTAATGATTTTCCAATACAATTTAATATTTCTTACAAGACACAACCAAATCAACTTTTTGTCAATTAGAAAATCTGTTTGTATTACACTATACGAGGAAGCTGGTTAAGCACCGTGATAGCCCCATCAAGTGGCCTTTTACGAATAAAAATATTTAATTAACGAAAATATTCAGAGGTTTTTAATTCGAAGGTGGAGAACCCTCCTTCCTAAGCCTATAAATGACCCATTTACACCCCAACATCACAACACAAAACCTGGACTTCATTACACCACTTCTACAACTTGTTTATAGAACTATGCATTACTTTATTACCTGTATCTTACCAACTAGCGAGTTTAATATTAAAATATATCAGCCATGAAATGAGTACCGATGACAATTTGTTGACGCGCATGTTTTTCTCTTGTTGTTTAAAAGCGAAAACCCTCTTCCTCATTATAGCCCGATAAAATAAAAGGGAGAAAGAATATTTAAATAATAATCCCCCCCCAGATATCAAATACTCTAATAACACCAGGGTCGGAAAAACACGAATCGGTCGAGAGAAACCTAATAGGAAAGATGAAAGTGAGGGATTTAAGATAAAACTAAATTGGAAAATGTGTAGATCCAGCTAAGCTCCCTCGGCATTGCCAAGTCCGTACTCAGTATAATGGGCCCCTGCGTATTACATGTAGAATGTTTGGTAAAATTCATACACAGGGAGTTCGTACAAACTTGTGGGCGTAGTGAAACTGCCCCGACATTTTTGGTCCTTTTGAAACGATGAAACTGCCCCGCTCATTAAAGAGGATTAGGAAGGGTCGCATCGCAAGACTAGAAATGCTGAAATTATCCCGAGCACCCGGCCAGGTAGCCGCTAAGGGACTGGGGAAAAGTGATTTATAGATTTATTAAGTTGCAAAGTTTCACTCCTTTTAGGGACAAAGTGTTCATAAAAATATACAAACAAATGTCGTATAAATACAAATTAGGGTAAACAATATAGTAAAATTAGGAAAAGGAAGTTGCTTTGAAGAATGAGTCAGAAAAAATGCATTAAAATATATAAATAAATAAACTAACCTAACCTAACCTAAACTAACCGACTTTCTTTTTTGTTTGACAATAATTGCTCCTGAGTTCCTAAGTTTAAACACATATTGTATCACTATATTGTTTTTAAAGCCCGACGAAGCGGTAGTTTATCAGCTAGTAATTCCTGATATTGGTGGCAGTTATTAGAAGACTGCAGTCACTGTCAGGACGCAGGGACAAACATAATTTCCCTTTTTCTCCAGTCCCGTAGCGGCTACCTGGCCGGGGGCTCGGGGAAATTTCAGCATTTCTGGTCACAACAATCAAGATATTAACATGGAATTAGGTATAGGAGACTATAATGTGCTCATATAGAACCCTATAAAAAATCAGAAAATCGAATTGAACATGTAAAAATGGCGACCAATTAAAACAGATTTTTCTTCATATCTTTTGTGTTAATTATTATTCAACCTATAACACATAAAATTTGATTCAAATTAGCATATTTAAATTCTGTCTGTGATGGTACTTACCAAACCGGCATCTCTGCGATGAAAAATGATATTTTGAACTTCCCATAAAAATAATATATTCGTAATGAGTAACAGGAGCGTAGCGAGTAAAGGCTCCTTCACGTTTGTACAGTCTAGAGGATCTCTTGTATTACATTATATCATGATGGAGCACATGCACTTTTTATATTATGTAATGAAGACAACGGTACAAAACTAATTCCAGGTTTACAAAACAAACGCTTTTTACATTTACGGTACACCTCCTAAAATGATTGCATACTTTTAAAAATAAAAAAATATATTAAAATGTAATTTTTCACTTCACAGCTTCAAAATTCCCTCCTTCTTTTACACTGAGATAAGAAAATGGTAATATTTCTGACTGCTGCAAAAAGACGTTCTGACATTGCTCACCTATAAAACGATTCGAAATCCATTTTTTCTCAAAATATACACTTTACACAAACACAGTTGACACGATTAACATAAAACTAAAAACTAAATTTGATAAATCTCACAAAGAAACCAACATGACTCGTACTAATCTCAAACACATACTAAACTACTAAATCAAAACTAAATGAACCGCGTTTCGTGTCCAGGTGGTTCATCTTTTGTTCCCAATGAATATGTTCTATATTTTATAATCCCCACATCATCTGCTACACAAAAAAAAACAAAAGGTAAGCGGCAAAAACAGTGCTTTTATTTTTAAGGGTACCGATATGCAAATTAGTTGCGTTTGCTTTGTCATTCGAAGATCAATAGTGGAATTAATGTTCACACACACGCACACACCCCTCAACTTCCGTCTCATTAGCACTTTATCAAAGCACCCTCCTTGCATGTGGAGAAAACAATGTTCTATATTTAAAACATATCCCTTCAATGCATTTTTTCCCTTACTTGGGTTTAAAATTTGATTAAACGTCTGGGATTGTTTTAGTTGTGTTTGGAATGCACACTTATATCGCCATATCTATAGGCTATATTATAAAGAAATGATTTTACTTATAGGGTAAGTTTGGTTATAGTCAAAAATTTTAACTTTTGTTTTTTCACTAAACTTTACATTTCATGGCCTCAGGAACCAGAAAGAATGATTATCGATATGACGTCCTTCCGTCAACGTTGTCGTCTGTCATAAGGACGATACAGAGTGTTTCCAAAATAAAACGTGATTTTTCTAAAAAAATTTAAATGTAAATATAGTCATATTTTTCCATTTCATTTTTATCTTCACAAAATGGATATTTTGGTTGAAGAAAATTGATACCAACCAATTATTGGTTGTATTGGTTGGTTTAGTTATAGTTTGATTGGTGTAGTTCGTGTATCACTGAAGAGGACGACCTTGTCGTTGAAACGCGTCTGATACTTAGGCGTATTTTTTGTGAGAATTGTGTTCTGTCTGTTTGTTATACTTTAAAAAGTGATTGTTTTTTTTTTTTTTAATTTTCGAGATATTTGAGAAATATAATTGCACCCTCGAATTTCGACTGTTGAGCATATTATGGAATAAAAATGTCTATCAACCCCTGAATAGTAATTTCATTACCATAAAAACACATAAATGGGCAAATAGCCAAAACATAAAATACAGGAATTTTAAAACATCCATTTATAATATAACCATATTGCCTTATAATGCTACTTTAAACACAAGCTATGAAAAGAAGGACATTTAATTGAATTGAATGAAATTAAGAGCATCAAAAATCTAAGCTGCATTAAATATTATTCCAGAATTTTTATTAACCTTGTGTACCCTAGCGGACGTCACAAAAGTAGTGATATACACAATTACGAAGTTCAGAAAACCTGTGTAACAACTGTTTTAAACAAACTTGGTAATCTACCCAAAAAATTCAACCATATCTCGGCACTTTTTTCATATATATAAATATATTTTTTTTTATATTATTTTTTTTATAAACCTATATATAGCGTAAAATTTGTAGATGTCATAAGTAAAAGGACGAAATTACGATTTCCTCACAATCGACTGAAATTATTGAGATTAAATTTTGCTCAAATGTAGCCTCTAAAGAACACAAACAAACGTATTAACTGTCATTTCTCCAATAACATGGGTTAATGAGTTATCGATAAAACCATAAAATTAACCATGAAGCCTTTATAAAATTTGTAATTTCTCGAAAACGACCTTACTGATGTAAAAGGTTTCAGGAACAATTGGCCAAAAATAAAAATGAATTTTGATGGCCATCATTAAAAGCTTATTTTTATAAAATATCTTAAAAAAGACCGAAGGCGTATTTATTATACAAACGAAGCACGTTTAAGCTGTTATATATTTATTATTCATTTTCACTTTTCTATTGATAACTATCGCTCACGTTTTTTACGACGATTAGTTTTGGGAACGGGAGAGTGAAAATATCTGTTTGAACCCCTAAGCACAAAAAATGTTTTGTGAATCACTGTCTGTACTGTGCTGCAGCCTAAACTGGTAGATCGATTTATTCTAATTTAATCTGCATATTTTGGTATACACGGCAAAATTTGGAGGTAAGAAAAATAAAAAATGGCTCGATTTTGATCAAATTTTGTAATCCAGTCTCTACCAACACAAATATTGCTATTTCTCGAGTGTAAAACAAGACAACCTATTTTTTTATTAAATTCTATATGTATGTCTTATTTTGGGGGTTAGTGTTAAACGAGAAAAACTCTCAGTTAATTACAATTTTCTCAAATCAGGTTTACAGATTTTGGTCAAATGTTGCCTATTATGACAGCTATAAAACATGTTAGTCACAGCTTAATATCGTTTCGGGCATTGATATTTAAAAACCTATGAATATTTATTTTTAATAATTTCTAAAAATTAGTCCCACAATGTTTTTTTTTTTTAACCTGAAGATTAACGACCCAGACCATTGTGTCTACCCAAGCAAATCCCCTCCCACTTGATTTATAACTGCAATTTTAAACCCATTTGTTCTGTAAAATTTAAGTTTAGCAGCACATAAGACGAACCGTTAATTATCTCAAAATCGGTTACAAAGATTTTCATCAAATTTTCTTCCAATATACCCCTTAAACACCCAAGTCATACTTTTTAGTCGTGATCTCTCCAAAAATTATAACTCTAGAATTATAGATTTTAAAATAACCAAAAACATCAAAGGACATTTTTTTAAAAGTATAATTTCTCCAAATCTAATCCATGATATCTGTCAAATTTTTCATACTTTCAAGTATAAGAAAATTACCAATAAGTTGTAATCGGCAAAAAGTCGAAAAAATAATCTTGACCGCTGTCATTATAAACTCTTATTTTAATTAAATACTATTCAAGCTTCAGACGAGTGTTAGTTGTAGCCCTATATAAATATATTTTTATATTATTTTGTTTTACCAATTTATCTAATACGAGAGACTTTTTTACATAGGCAATCAAGTTGATGGGTGCCATCATGGTACTTCCCAGCCCCATCATACAAGGAGACCCTCTAAATGTAAACATTTCTTGAATCTTGTAGGAAATATTAAACTGTATTAATCAAGGGGTCTTATCCAATAGGGTAAGTTTGTTTAAAACAGTTATTACACAGATTTTCTCAATTTCGTGATTGTAAATCACTAACAGACCTCATATATGTATATATACCAAACAGTTTCCATCATACCTGTACATACATACGAAGCCTACGCTCGTATTGGTGATTCGGTTCTCTCAAACTTTATAACTATACGATATCATATTTTCCTGAAAGGTCAGGATTCGAAGTTACATTTTTTATTATAACATCTTTATTTCTCATTAAAGAGATGTCGGATGGCACCATTACATGCAGAATTAAAAGCTGCAAATTTGTATCTAGTTTAGTGTGTTATATGTTAAATAACACTTGAGATATGGAGAGAAAAAAACTGTTTGAAATAGCAACCATTTTGACGTTTACAATTCAATAGAGTTTTATACTCCTCTATAACAAACTCTTTAACTCCTCTATACGTTTCAAGGTATGTCAACAACAACGGACAGACGGCATGTCAAAAATCACTTTTTCGGTTTTTTGAAATCATGAAACGTGAATATTAGTGAAAAAAAAAGTATAAATTTTTGACAGTTATCAAATTTACCCTATACTATGTATACTGGATGAGTAAAATTATTTATAAAGAAAATTACATTTTTTCACTCACATTTAATATGAGTCGTAATTTTTGTAAATAATTATGAGTCTGTATTAAGTTTTATGGACGTCTTTGAAACATAGTACAATGATTTTATCATACCATAGTATTGTCATGGTTTATTTGTTACAATATAATTACCGGTACATTTTAAATATTAATAGTTGCATTTTCTCTAAGTTTTTTAATTACCCTCACCCCACCCCCACAACGTTGCTATCATTATAACAACATCCATAAACCGCTTGTGTAATTCAATCGTTTTAAACGAAAAATTTACACATCCCTTAAATCCCCCCCCCCCCAATAATAAAACCTCACTTTAAACTCCTGCAATACTCTTTCCATTTTATTAATATAATGTAACCCATTTTATTTATAGCTCAATACTGTTTTTAACAAATATGACAATAAAATTAAAACGATGGCATGTATAGTTGTACTACATATTATACTATTTTACAGTGACATTATTTCAATCTAGATTACACTGTACGCGGCCCACCCAGTACCAGGCTCTCCGACGTTCTACTGAAATTAATTATATTTTAGATTTGGATGTAGGGGTGGGGGGTTGATGAGCGGCCATATTTTCTTTTCCGTTCTCCCGCTTCGTCTTCACTTTCCACCCTTTTCTCTCGCTCATTTCTTTTCTTAGTCAACCAACCAACCCCCCCTCTATCTTTGCATGCGTAATGCGAGCTTTTGTTACACGTGCAAGTGCGTGTGTGAGTGCTTTTTTTCTTCTTTTCCTTTTTCCCTCTTGATTACACATGCGATTCATTAATAAAAGCACGGACACTTAAATCCAAGTAATGGGGATTATGTTAGACTATCGTTTCTTGGGGTGTAGTGTTTCAAATTTCCATATCTGTATTTTTGTACTATTTCATATTTTTCAATTAATTCACTTATTTAAATATACTTCATTATTCGAAAACAATAAAAAGTATAAAGAAACGATGCAAAAACATTGCTCAAACTTTCTGACAAACCCACTCACAATCGAATATATACCAAACTAATAGTTGCCAAAAATGTCAGTTGTTTAGTTATCAATAAAAAGATGAAAATAAAATATGAACACAATCTTAGAGTTTTTAGATTGTTGTTACAGTGTTCAAGAAGGTCTAAACTTGCTTCACTTGTACCGTAAACTCCTCTTAAACATAAATATTATAAGACGAATTCAAGTTTAAACGTCTACGGTCAAAGTTCATCTTTATTTTTTAGAAATTATTTCTTAAAAGATATTTTCTATTTTGTAGAATGGTTTAGGTTATTAATCTTCACATTTTATCAAAATTTGAAAGAAATCGGAATTTCCTATTTTGAGAAATTACGTCTTTTATAACATAACGATGGCTAATGTTATGCTTTTTACCAATAACTTACAAACCGGCATTTTTGGAGAGATAGCGATCAACGTGTTTTCTTTGGATACGTAAAAACTATATTTTAGCAAAATTGTTCGTTAAAACTGGCTTTGAGAAAATCGTAATTTTATGTTTTTCATCATGGTCGCTATCTCCAAATCAAATTATATATCAAATTATATAGCCTACCGTATGTCCAAAAAGTCCCCCCCCACTTAATATTTTTATTTTTTTAAACAACCAATTAAACTTTGGCACATCTTTTTACCATAAGATATAGTAGTTTTTTACGTAGTTTAAAGTTTCTTCCTCCGCCTCGAAGTAGGGGTTGTAGAGGGTAACTTTAAAACTTTCAATAGTAACCCATATCTTGCTACCCCTGATTTTAAAGACCTTTAAAAGCAAAACTAATGGTGTGCTTAAAACTTTTTCCGATGACCCTATAACAAATGGCAGCCAAAAATGTTTGGAGAGATTATAGTTGAACAAACTACTGTCAATGGTTATTGTTAGCAGATTATGGAAGATTTTTTGCTTACTCTCTGTTGCACACCTTAAAAAAAAGTAAAACAGTACTTGATTTTAAAGATCTAATTTAACCTAAACCCATTCCGTAGTACAGTATCCCATAATCTGCTAACAATAACCATTGTTCAACTAAAATCTCTCCAAACATGTTTTGCTACCATTTGTTATAGGGTCATCGAAAAATATTTTTAACCACACCCATTGGTTTTGTCTTTTAAAGACCTTTAAAATCAGGGGTAGCAAGATGGGGTTACTATTGAAAGTTTTAAAGTTACCCTCTACAACCCCTACTTCGAGGCGGGGGATGAAACGCTAAACTACATAAAAAACTACTATATCTTATGCTAGAAATATGCGCCAAAGTTTAATTAGCTATTTAAAAAAATAAAAATATTAAGTAATTAAGTGGGGGTGTGGGACTTTATGGACATACGGTATATATTTAAAAACATAGAAAAATTTCCTTAGATATCACCAAAATATGCAGACACATAAAATTTAATTAAAATCTGTCCACCCATTTGCGCTGTACATAAATCCACAGTAGAGAGACGCCAGACAGACCGTCCAACACTCATTGTTTCCCCCATTATACTAAGAAAAAACATTATATCTTTGGAAATCAATAACATATTGAGTGAATATTTGATGCGTGGATTTATTAATGTAACCTTAACCAGTACAGTAAAAAAGGCTTTATTTTGTACATTTTCAAAATAGTAGATGTTGAACATTTTTAATGTGGAATATATTGAAAACCATTAACATTACAAAATATGTACAAGCAACAACAACATTTTTTACTTTTTCCTTAGATCAAAGATAACCGAGTTATTGACCAAAAAAAAACTGAAAACATTATTCTTGGTAATTACTTGGGTGTTGCATATATTTGGCGAGAGTAAAATAATTACTTAAACCAAAATATTTTGGAATTATGACAGTTGTTAATAATAATTAACAGCACGTGAGGCAACTCTCCAAATGTATAAAAATTCATGTTACCGCCCATTACCTATGACAAATAGAATTATTTTATAAAACTCAAGAGAATATTAGAATACAACAAACTTAATTGCTGATCAGCTGTAATTGTCGGACTTATGGAGAAAAAATATATAATATTTAAATTAGAATTAAAACTCCATCCGTCATTACGAAACTGTTAGTGGAAACATTTTCACTTTTATAGGCCATTTATAGATTATAATAATATTATTACTGTTATTAACAATTGACATAATTATTCGGTAATATTTTGGTTTAGGCTTATCTTGGGTGCTGTAGACAATTACCACGAAATTGTGTTTTTAGTTTTTCGTCTATAATTCAATTAATCTTTGACCTACAGAAAAAATAAAAAAATAATTTAGTTTTCGTTAAAAGATATAAATCTTGTGTTTCTTGGAATGGTTTTCGAGATTTACGATAGTACATCCGCCATTTTGAAAATGTACAAAATAAAGTACTGATTTTTTTGTGTACCGTAGATTTAAAACTTTATTTTGTAAAAATGTTACATAAATGTGTATACCATAACTTCAGTCATGCTTTATTTACTTCAAGAAAGATTTAACATCATTTTATTGTGTAAAACGACCTATTTATGGTCCAAAACCTTTATGTTGGACTAGATATCTGCAAAACGAAGAAAAGTTGTGGATTAATCTACTGGATCCCTATATTGGTAAAATTTGTTCTCTTTGCTTAAAGTCGAAAAACCTCTCGGGTATAAAATACATAAAGAACCAAATACTTTATAGCATCAGGGTTGAAAAATACAAGAAAGACCTGATGGGAAGTATGAAGGAAGAGAGAGATCTAACCTAATACTATAAGAAAATATGTAGATCCAGCTAAACACCTTCGGGATTGCAAGACCGCACTCACTATACGTTCATCCTGAAGGTCTACTGGGGAGAATTGTTCCTACTGGTATTTATATTGTTCCATAAGTAATACTATATCTCACACTATAATTGACAGGTTTCCTAACTGAACAATCCTTTCCCATCAAAAATTTAATACAAACATATTCTCTAAATATAATGCACATAAATTGATTTCTGAAGATTTCTCTTTAAATGATGGTTCGTAAGAATACTGGTAAAAAACCAAAATATCAGCCAAAACGTTTATAATACGTAATTTCTTGGGATTGTGAAAATTAATTAACCAAACACGTGTGGAAAATCGTAAAAATATTAATGTTCGTGAATAATAAAAATCAAAAATAATCAAAAAGGTAAAAACTCTATTTTAATCAAATACGTCTTACCACTAGCTATGCTCGTGTCGAACACATGGCCGTGTCGGATCTGCTAATTATAAAAAATAATATATTTTCTTGGGGTGGTCATGGGTCGAAACTATTTGACAATCACTTCGCCAATTGTCATCGTAGAGTGGGACAAAGCATCCCTAGAGGCTATTAATAATGGTAGCCGCACCGTTGTGTTAAAAAGAGGAAAACTTTAATAAAGACACACAACACTCGAATATTCAATAGCGTCAAGGTTGGAAAAGAACAAGAGTTGGTAAGAGACCTGATAGGAAACATGAAAAAGGATCTAACCAAAGTCGGTGCTTATCTAAAAACATTCCCTGTACAACAAATCAAGTCTTCGCCTCTCCTGTTTCATCACACA
Source organism: Aphrophora alni (assembly GCA_963513935.1). NCBI lineage: Eukaryota > Metazoa > Arthropoda > Insecta > Hemiptera > Aphrophoridae > Aphrophora > Aphrophora alni. Next base: position 47,123,521 of record OY740767.1, on the reverse strand, counting down.
TTCAAACACATTTTATCCAACAATAGTTGTACCATTCTATAGAGGAAATTACAAGGATTCTTAAGGTGGTAGTGTGTGTTTTAAAATCTTAATTTATAAAATTAAATTACCCAGAAAATTATTTTAATGAGTACGTTTTGTGACAAAGAAAAGTTAGTAAGAGAGAAAGTTTATATTTTATTTTGGTTGGATTATGTTTTAATTAGTGAGTATTAAAGTAAAACGTTTTTAACTTTTGTATACGACCGCTTATTAAACTAGGAAACATTCTAACACTCCCTTAAGAGAATGCGAAACTTTGTACACCATTAAATTATAGGTCTTTTGATATACTCACAGAGTTTTTAGTTCAGTTGCTACAATCATATTGTTTGGTAAGGTTTAATTTTATTTTAAAATTATAAGGTAACATTTAATTGAAAATTTAAATACAGTGTCCGGAAAAAGGTGGACTGGTTATTCATTTTCGGATTATAGGGCAAAACGAACAAAAAATGTTAAATAATAGTATAGTCTAATTATTGCACTTTATAATCCGATCTGTCTATCTGAAATTTTGGTATTTTTACAAAAAGCATTATAACTCCAAAATAGTTAATATAATGAAATCAGATTTGGTATAACCATTTTGAATGTTACGTTTTACAAGTATACCAAATAAATACAAAGACTTTATTTATATAATTTTTAAAATGGCGGCCGTTTAAAATTTGTATTGTCGAATATCTCGAAACAGTAAAGTTTTTAAAATTACAACATACAAAATATTTTTGTTATATTTTTTTGACGGTCAAAGGACCTAATTTTTAACATAAGGCAAAAAAAACTACAAACACAATTTTTATACTAAATTATCTACAATATTCTAAATTAACCTAACACCAAAATTATTCAAGAAAAAGTTATAAAATTAGTTTACACTTGTTCAAATAAATTTTCTTGTGAACTAATATTCTATGTAGCCTCAATTTACAAATATGCACACCCTCAAGTCGACGTCTCATTGTATGTATTACTCATTCAAAAATATCAAGAGTTGCTCTGATCTGCTGACAACCCTCATCAATTCTTTACCGAAGATCTTCACACTGTAGTATAGAGTAAACAATAATTTTAGATGGTACCACAAGTAAAAATCAATTGTATTTAGATATGGTGATTTAGCTAGCCATGCCACACATCCTGCTCGACCAATCCATCTATTAGTGAACTCATTGATCACAATCTGACAAATATTATATCTAACTAAAGCGTAGAGACTTCATGCATATACCACAAGTCATTTCTTGTTGCTAAAGGAACTTCTGCTTGCAGAATAATTGCAGATAGTTCTGACCGATCGAGCTGGAATATATATTTTTAATTATTATTATTATTATTGTTTACATGGATAAAAATTATCATAATTAAAAAAATTTGTTGGTGCTAGACAAATTTTTGGAGTTGCAGAAAATTACCAAGAAAATGTGCATTTAGATTTTGTCAATAACTCGGTTATACTTTGACTTGCAGAAAAAAAATTGAAAACACATTTTGTTAGTCGTTATAGAAAAAAATACTTTGTTTCTAGCAAATTTTCTTTTAAAGTTAACGGTTTTCTAAATACTCGATATAAACATTTAAAACTACTGCCGCTGTTTTTAAAATGATAGATATTATGTTATTGTGTTTGGTACGATTGTATTGGTTAAAGATTGCAATTTCGTTTTTTCAATGTTTATTGGCAAAGTGCTAAATAATCGCTATCTCTGAAATTAATTTAGTTGTTCTCATTTGTTTAATTTGTAAATATCAAAATTATTGTGCAAGTAGTTATTGAAGCATTTGAAAAATGAATAACTTAAACTGCGCACTTGTTAGAATTATTTGTACAGAATTTTGGCTGTAAAAATGTTGTACATGAAAAATATTCATTTGTAAACTAACATAAAAATTATTCATCTAAAAAACATTTGAAAATGTTAAAACTAAAACTGATCATAATTAAACTTTAAAGAACAAAATAAAGTCAAAGATGAAATTTTGTTTCAATACAAGTTCATTCCTTTTCTGCAATTTAACCAATAGATAAGATTCAATAGTTGTTATTTTTCATTTCGACTAGTCAGAGAACAAAATAACAAGTAATGAAATAGGCCTAGATGTCTGTAATGACAAACAATGAATGTTTTATATCTGGTTAGTATATTTTCTCTTTCTGTATGAATGGAAGAATAATCACCAACCACATTCTGGTTTGCAACACACTTACACACTCACCACACGGGATTCCCTTGTCAAAGTCTACTTGGAAACCCTGCAATGAGTGGCAGAGCTACCTAGAATGAGCAGTACGGTTCAATTTCGTCACATATTTAAATTTCTTCTAATTTTTTATCAACCTTATTTTTTCTTCTACATTTTATTCAAATTCTTTCCCGGCTTTGTTTTTTTTTAACCTAACCTAACCTAACCTAGGGTACATTTAACCCATTTACCACCTCGCTCCCCAATAACTTAACATAATCGCTTCACTATTTTGTTTGCCTCTGTCTAGCTTTGTTGTAATCAAAAGGGGAAGGTTTCTCTATTGTTTTACATTATACATTGTACTTGATGCAGCTGGCTCGTCTGAATATCTGCACTTTATAAAGATGTGCGCCGAGACCGTGTCTACATACCCTCTTCTATTTTAACCGTATTAGTCGCTGTATAATTCAGCACGTGTAGTTTAAAGTTTCTTTGTTTGTAAAGAAGGGATGAAGGTCCTCATCCTCAAAGGGCTTTATGTAGCCTATTAGATCAAAATACCTTCAAATCTTCATATCAAAATGTAGCCATCATACCTTCAGAATAGATCTGATGATTGGTTAGTAATGTAAACAAGAAAACTATGGTATTTTTAAATTTCGGTGCAGTAGTTCTCAATCAACAATGGTTTGCTACCGATTAAGATTAAATTTATATTTTAGACATTTCAGCGACATAGTACATTTTATGAGTAACAAAGTTGTAACAAAATTAAAACGTTATTTACAATTACTAAAATCATTTGACGTTTTAAAGTTATATGCAGTTTTATTTTAAAACCGCCATATTTATTTAGAAAGATGGTACTCGCGTTGATATGAGCAGTTTGTCACAAGTGACGTGTTTACATACGAGTTCTCTCAGCAATCTCTACCTGCTACCGCCTAATGGTAAAACTAAAAATATTGTTTACAAAGAAGAGCTCAGATTAAAAAACTTTTGTATTGTCTTCTCATTACCTTTTCCCACCTTAACTACTTTAATTGTAAAGTGTACAAAAATTGTTATTTTAAAATTTTTATTTAAAATGTTATTTTAGATTTATTTCACTAAAATATCCTATATTTTATCAACCTAGCTACAAAAATGAAATCAATCTTCCCACAATAAATTGTAGATTTCACGACGGTGGTAAAGGTAAATGCACACAAAGCCCTATTTCATTTTTCAACGCGGCCAAAGATAGTCATAAATAAATATTACTTTTGTATAACTAATTTGTAATGCCTTGTAAAGCTAAGTTAAGTTAACCCTACTTTAAAGATGATAACAATGGCTTAAACACCTGGAGATAGGGGAAGGTTTTGACGTAGGGTGGGTTAATAGTAGATTATTAAAGTGCTGTCCATTTCTAAAGAAAGAACTTCATCAAATAAAATTATTTACGTTATAAGACAATTTGCTTAACCAGTATACAACGTATAGGTCAAGTTTGGTAATAGTTAATAATTACGACTTCAGTTTTTTAATTATTTTCACGTTTGATAACGTTTTAATAAAACTAAAAATTGATTTTCGACATGGCGTCCGTCGTCGTCGTCGTTATCGTCGACGTCTCTACTTAACCACAATAGCGGCGACAAAATTAAGATAGGAGCATTCAATTTGGTATATAGTGTTCTTATATATAACCCTATCAAAGTTCAGAAAAATCTAATGAAAATGTAAAAATGGCGGCCATTTTAAACCATTTTTTGTTCATATCTCGTGTGGTATTCAACTTAAAAGACATTAAAGATAAAAATTTGCAGATCACAATGTTACCAACAACACCTCTATCTACTATGACAAATAGCGAAGTGTTAATTAGAAACGTAATTTCGAACCCTAAGAAAGTGTGATTATATTATAGATACTGGAGATCCAACAAATTTGAGTAATTGACAAAATAGCGGATGGAGGGACCTTGACATTGGGCCGAAATACTGACACGAGCGAAACGAGAGAAGGCTATTTATTACACACATCTACGGCGTAGCAGACGCTAAGAAACCTATGGAACAACGGTTTGAAACAAACTTACCCATTGGTTGAGATCCCTGTGAGAAGGAGATGGGTAAGTTTATACATACACACTATTTATATAAAGGGTGTTAAAGAAAACCATTCAGGACTTTGGGATATGATTTCTCATATAAAAATAAAGAAAAATGTACATATGAAGGTATGTCCTATCTATACCGTATATCTGTATGTATGTGTGTTTTACTTAATACGTTATATCTTAGGAACTTCTAAAGATATCAACTTCAAACTTGGTAAATGCATTACATTTAATAAAACACATTTTAGTATAAAATATCAAGTTTATACTTTGTACCATTTCAAAATTGCGGCAATTTTAAATTTCAAATTCTCAATATCTCAAAATCCAAAAATTTTACAAAATATTTACAAGAGACAAAAAAGTTACTAAATATTATCTTCTAAATAACGGTGCATAAATTATTAAGATTCCTTGATTATTAATTGAGTTTTTGTAATTGTATGGAAATGGCTAATTTTATCTACTTCCAAAGCAATATTTTTATAAAATACAAAATGGTCGAGAGACGAAACACGAAAAGTTTCCAGTGCTATGTTATATGAACTTTTTTTCTTATTTTATCTTTAGATTCATCTCTCGTAAAACTGTCTTGAAATTTTAAATCACTATATACATATTCAATATCCCACCATGACTTTACGGACATACTGTATATAGCGGCAAGAAAACTCACTAACAGATACTCCAATGTTAATTATAATATAAATATAATCTAGATAACTAAACATTTCATGCCTGAGAAGTTTATTTTTGGAATAAAAAAAAATAATTAAAAATTTAGTCGGTAAACTCTAATGGTCTAAAATTATACACATGTGTGCATATAAGCATGTCACATACATATGAATTCTGTAAGAAGAACTGAAAACCAAATCTAAATACTGAACATGATAACGGATTTAGGCCTACATGTTCCTTGGACCTAAACGATCAGTGCATCATACGCAGTACGCTTTGTTACTTTAATTTACTGTAAACCCGGTGTTTACGAAACAAGTGTTTTGCTACATTCATATCTTAATCTACATATTACAGAAACTATACGTCGCTGGACATATAACTAACAGTGTCTAAAGCGCAAACAATAAACTATATGCCGCCTACATTGCAAAATTGGTTCACACAAATACAAAACAAATTGATGCTGTCATCATGATTCTTACCCAGCCTTATCATTCAATGTAAACATGCAGAATGTAATACCAAAAAGTTGGTTCTTGGGCCATGTAGGAAATAGTTATTTGTATTAGTAGATCAAGAGGTTTTATTCAGTAGGTTTTCGTGTGTTACACAGGTTTATTAAACCTCGTAATTGTGTATATCACTACTTTCTTGAAGTCCTAACGGGCCTTGTAGATGTGTATATATATAAAGTCTCCACTCGTGTCAGGTCTCGCGCCTGGTGAACCTCGAAGTTGTACGAAAACGCAAAACCCTCCGCTCTATACGCTCTCGTTGACACGACCCTGGATCTCTCAATTATACGAATATCACATTTTTTTGGGAGGTTAGAATTCTAAAGTACATTTTTAACAGTAACTTAGTTATTGTCATCGTAATTTAGGTGGTTTAGGTACCAATTGCATACAGAATATAAATTTGTATCTAATTTAGTATTGAATAACACCTGAGATATGTTAGGCGATAATGACCGAAATGGTTTTTCGCCTTAAAACACCAACCAAAAAAAAAAAAAAAAAAAAAAAACACATGAGATATGAATTAAAACACTGTCTAATATTACGCCCACCATTTTGAAATTTTCAATTCGATTTTTCCAAATTTCAAAAAAGTTCTATAGGCTATGAGTATAGTTTGATTGGTGTCAGTAGCTCGTGTATCACTGAAGAGGACGACCTTGTCGTTGAAACGCGTCCGGTATTCAGGCGTATTTTTTGTAAGAATTGTGTTCTGTTTGTTTGTTATACTCTATAATTTTTCTCATAAGTCAAGCTCAAGATTTAATATATATAATTTCAAGTTCCTACCTTTTTCGTGCCCGCAACCGTGCTTAATAGTAGTATATATAAATCTAGTTTCAGATCTCACACCCTATAACCGACCATTAAGTTATACATACTCCTTTACCAACCATTAGACTTTTTCACTTTGCTCAAATATCTGTTCCAACAATTTCCGAAAAACTCGATCCCCAAAAAACATTTATGATAAAATGGCAAATATCAGGGCGTGATTGGACGGGTATTACAATTTTAATAACAAACTTAATTACTTACCGTATTATCTATTGTTAATTACCTAGAGACATTTGAATTAGGGTATATAGTTAACTTAGAAGAAGTTATTAAATATATTATTCTAATCAAGATAGACACATTTATTCATAATAAACCAATAACAATAACAGCTACGAAAAATTACAACAAATAGATTATTATTGTATTAAGTGTAATGGTTTGCAAAGGTTGTGTATTAAAACACAAGAATATGTTTTGTTTTTGCATTTAATGCTGGATATGGGATATTTTGGAGTTATTAAAAGTAAGAACCAACAATTAACAATAATGACACCAAATAGGGAAATACAAGCGGAAGTTAGAGACTTCTTCAGTATTTTAAGAAGGTACTGAATATATCCGATTTGGATATCCAAGCATTTGTAAGCTCCTATACACACGCTGGGGACAAGTAGGAAATGGTTTGCAATGGTTGTGTATTAAGACGTCAAGCCGACGACAACAAAGTAGTTATATTCACAACTACTAGGTTCATAAAACTTGTATAACAACTGTTTTAAGCAAACTTACTATTGGGTAAGACCTCTTGATCTACCAAACAATTTGCGTTTCTTACAAAGTCCAACCTTTGAATATTACATTTAGAGGTTCTGGTTGTATTTCATTTTATAATTAAACTGGGTAAGTAGCATGATGGCCCAACTTGTTTCTAACGTACATTTCCCCTTCAAACTCGAAATATTTTTGTTATCTAACGTATAGGAACTCAATACTATACTACCTATTGATAGACTTTACAGAATAAATCTGGGAGTATGCGCATTGCACACAATGGACATTTCTCTTCCTTGTTTTCTCTTCTCAAATAATTATAATCAAACTTTAATTTGTCAAAAGACAAGACACTCAACACCTTTAGTACGAAAATAATTAAACAAAAAATAAATGAATGATTAACTGAACAAGATAGACAGTACGACAGAGTAAGAAATAAGATGTAATTGTAAAGAATGCATTCAAGGTCTCAACACTCGTAAAGCAAACAATGGCGAACCGAAACATAAAACTAGAATTACATTCTGAGAAATGGATTTTCAATTTTTCTTTCTGCAAATACATTTCCTACTCGCTACCACCCAAGCTGGTGTAATCACTACTAGTTGTCCGGAAGAATCGGTCTATATACTACGTTTGACTTTCAGTTGGCAGTGTAGGGACACTCAGCTATTATGCAACTAAAAAACTTTACCTAAATTAAAAAATGAGGATGTAAATTTTCTGAAAAATCATAAAATCACTTTGAATGACGTAAAGGTAATGTGTGATAAAATTACATGGAAAATGTCAAGTCACTTATAGTCAGTTTATTGAAATAGGTAAAAGAGAAATCCGTTTGATGTAAAATGAAAAAATCTTATAGAAAATGACAACCAGTTTGCTGGAAAATGATAAATTCAGTTTGACTGGCATAAAACACATATTATTGACTAAACCCAATGGAAAATGAGAAATTTTGATGGAAAACTATAAGTTAACCTTCATTGAAGGTGACAAAATTAATTTGAATGAAAAAGAAGAAATCTGTTTGATGGAAAATAAGAATATAGGGGCCTAAACTAAAATTCTTATAGAAAATGAGACAATCATTTAGGCAGAAAATAATAAATTATTGATTATTAGTTGAGTTTTTGTAATTTTATGGAACAAAAATTAAAATGATATAATGACTTTTTTGAAAATGAGAAAAAACACATAGATTGAAAATGATAAAATCACTTGATTTAAAATAAGAAAATTTATTTGATGGAAAAAGAGACCTCTTTGACGGAAAAAATATAATATCAAATTAATACATGAGAAAATAGCATGAAAAAGTAAAACTGAGTTTAATGGAAAATGAGAAAATTCAATAGAAATTAAGAAAGATATTTTGATGGTTAATGATAAAATACAATAAAAAAGGAGACATTCTATTGAAAATGAGAAAGTCACTTTGATGAGAAATTTTTTAAATGTCCATTTAATGGGAAATCTAATTCAAATGAGAAAATTATTTCGACAGGTAGAAAAAAAGTCATTTTGAACTAATCTGTTTGATAGGGAAAAAAATCAGTTTGATATAAAATTTAAACATGACAAGGAAAATTAAAAAATCTCTGAAAGAAAATTAGAAAATCAATTTGGTGAAAAATAAGAAAAAATGTTAAGTAAAAGTAAGAAATCAAATAGATAATAATAATAAAACCAATTCTTTAAACAGAACATTAAACTTTGAAAATACAAGTAGATTTTCCTTTATGTTAACCTCCACACTCAGTTTTGATTGACTTATCAAACTTGCACAAGTTCCATGTCCACATGGTTTTTCAACAAATTAATAAGTTTCCCCTCGAGCTTTGCCCTAAGTTTACAGCAAGGCGAGGTCGTTATGTAAATGGGGCACTTGTCCGGCTTCTGGTTGCGGCCTTATACAAAACTTTGCTTCCCGCAACGCCATTGGTTAGCACAACACCTGTTCAAAGATATTGTTACCTAACTTTGCCTTTGTTGTAGATTAGCAAATCAAAACTGAATTAATTTAAAGTTTTTACAAAAATTACAAGGTCGTTATCAAACGACGTAGATTGGAGGGAAGCAAGTTTTTTAGTTAATAGATTATAAAGACAGTTGTGTCTTATCTCCGTGAAATAATTCATAGCAACAAAATAAAGAACAAAGTTCTCATATGTTCGATTTATATAAATGCTCATTAACCGTCTATCAGCCAATTTGTGTATGTATGTGCTTTTTAATAACACTATCTTTAAAAACTATTAAGATTTCAAGTCGAGATTTGGTATACACATTTTCCATGCTACATTTTACCATTACAACAAAAATCAATATTTTACCTTATAAATTGTCAAATAGGCTGCCGTTTGCAATTTGTAATGAAAACGTCTCGACCTTCACGAAGCCTCCACTCTACGCCCTGCCGGATCTTCCTAGTGTCTCGACCCTGACGGAACCTCCTCTCTACGCCCTGCCGGATCTTCCTAGTGTCTCGACCCTGACGGAACCTCCACTCTACGCCCTGCCGGATCTTCCTAGTGTCTCGACCCTGACGGAACCTCCTCTCTACGCCCTGCCGGATCTTCCTAGTGTCTCGACCCTGACGGAACCTCCACTCTACGCCCTGCCGGATCTTCCTAGTGTCTCGACCCTGACGGAACCTCCTCTCTACGCCCTGCCGGATCTTCCTAGTGTCTCGACCCTGACGGAACCTCCACTCTACGCCCTGCCGGATCTTCCTAGTGTCTCGACCCTGACGGAACCTCCACTCTACGCCCTGCCGGATCTTCCTAGTGTCTCGACCCTGACGGAACCTCCTCTCTACGCCCTGCCGGAACTTTCTAGTGTCTCGACCCTGACGGAACCTCCTCTCTACGCCCTGCCGGATCTTCCTAGTGTCTCGACCCTGACGGAACCTCCACTCTACGCCCTGCCGGATCTTCCTAGTGTCTCGACCCTGACGGAACCTCCACTCTACGCCCTGCCGGATCTTCCTAGTGTCTCGACCCTGACGGAACCTCCTCTCTACGCCCTGCCGGATCTTCCTAGTGTCTCGACCCTGACGGAACCTCCACTCTACGCCCTGCCGGATCTTCCTAGTGTCTCGACCCTGACGGAACCTCCTCTCTACGCCCTGCCGGAACTTTCTAGTGTCTCGACCCTGACGGAACCTCCACTCTACGCCCTGCCGGATCTTCCTAGTGTCTCGACCCTGACGGAACCTCCACTCTACGCCCTGCCGGATCTTCCTAGTGTCTCGACCCTGACGGAACCTCCACTCTACGCCCTGCCGGATCTTCCTAGTGTCTCAACCCTGACGGAACCTCCTCTCTACGCCCTGTCGGATCTTCCTAGTGTCTCGACCCTGACGGAACCTCCTCTCTACGCCCTGCCAGATCCTATCAGTGTCTAGACCCTGACGGAGCCTCCTCTCTACGCCCTGCCGGATCGTATCAGTGTCTACACACTGACGGAGCCTCCTCTCTATGCCTTGCCGAATCCTATCAGTGTCTACACACTGACGGAGCCTCCTCTCTACGCCTTGCCGAATCCTATCAGTGTCTAAACCCTGACGGAGCCTCCTCTCTACGTCCTGCCGGATCTTATCAGTGTCTCAACCCTGACGAAGCCTCCACTGTACGCCTTGCCGGATCTTATCAGTGTCTAAACTCTGACGGAGCCTCCACTCTACACCCCACAGGATCTTATCAGTGTCACGACCCTGACGGAGCCTCCACTCTCTACGTCCTTGTCGGATCATATCAGTGTGTAAACCCTGACGAACCCTGTCGCTGGGATGCTTACGTACAGACGACAACGAGGACAACAACGGACGGACGGAAAGTCAAAAATCAACTTTTCAGTTTCCTCAGGCCTGAAACGTGAAGATCAGTCAAATACCGTTATTTCTTCCCACAGCGACCAACGACCCACCCAATAAATTTTAGGGTATTTTTAAAGTGAATTCAAAAAAATCTGATGACTACTAATCGTGACACACTTAACGTTTTACGTTAGTAATTTTAAATTGAGTTTTTTAAAAAGGAGATCCCAGATCCGAATCTGAGTACTGATAACGAAGTTACGTATTATCACCTAACTATATCCACAAACAAATAAGGAGAATATGGACAGATCCTAGCTCCGGTTTGAAACAAACATAGATATTTCCAATCAGGTTAAAATAGATTTCATTACATTTAGCTTGGGTAAACCTACGAAAACTGCATGGTATACACCTAATTCTAGGCTTACCTGTGCGACTCACATAAATTACTTGCGGACTTGCCTAGCAAGAGTTGTATAGGTCTAGAATATTTTGTTTCTTTTTTTCATTCACACCTACTTTATGGGGTAACTTCATGGCGTGAAAAACAAGTTTACTTGTGGCATGAAAAGCCAATTAAAACTATTAAAATAGTCTCTGAGCGAAAGACTTGTAAACCAATTTTTATCGAGTTAAATAATTAAACTTATTCTTGTAGTCTTAAGATATTTTCAATAAGGTCCTTCACAAAACCATCCCATTCCCCAAGTACACTATGGGACATAACAAAGTTACATAAAGTTTAATTAAGACAGTTAGAAAGACCATAAAAATCTACTGATTTGGAATTACTTAACTTAATTATTAGTTGTTATTTTCTTCCACTGGAACAAAAACTATTTACAACCCCACCCTTATCCGTGTTCAATATTTCTCTTATTTTTTCTAGGCTAGTTTTACCATCATTGGTATAAACACTATTACACACATTACTGAAAATATATTAAATACCGAATGCGAATGAGAGGCCAATATCAGGTGATTAAATAATATACGAGATTTGCTTCAAAAGATATAAGATTCGTAAGATTTTCGTGTAGGTAACGTACAAGAAGTCGTGTTGCATGTATGATAGACAGTTGCCAAGATTGTATTAAATAAAGGAAAATCAATAGTCAAAACTTTCCAAACAATACTTTTGAATCCCTATGAGTACATGGGAGAAAGATAAATTAAATAGTTAATTTATATCCTATAACCTAACATTCCAATTCCGCTTCTACAGTCAACGTTCATTGTCAGAGACCATGTTATTAAGAAATAGTTCCATTCCACTCAGCTAATTCCTAATAGGTTGTATAAAGAACAGTGAGAGTGAATAATTAGATGAACTCTCTAAACAGGGGAAGTCCTTTTTAAGTCTCTTTACACATATATTTAAAAAGTGTATTGGTTTTTAGGAGGTTGTTGGTTATTTTTTACTTGAACAATATATTTACTGGCATCTCTTAATTAACTAAATCCTTACGTGTACTCTTCAACAGCCATCTCTCGAGAAAGCCATCTTTAGGGCATTCTTTGTTCTTAAATATAATTTCTATATTTCCAATTACTGTATCTTGGGAACTGAGGGAAAGTAGGATATTTATCGGGGGGGGGGGGTCGATTATTAAAAATGTATATAGATAGAAATTTCTAGTCGAACAAAGTCGGTATATTTATAATTGATTGAGCAAATTGTGAATTTTAAATTTGTATTTTATATACTATATGAATATTTATACAAAAAAACTTTGATTATGCATTCCATTTTCATACAGAGTATTTTCTTAAGAAATAAGATGAAAAAACTGCTGAACAGGTATTTCTGGTAAGTTTGCAACTTATACCTGCTACATTTTACATCAATTTGATCAAAATTTGTATAACCGGTTTTGAGAAAATCGTAATTTTCAGTTATGGTTTTTCATAAATCTTTACACATGTCCAAAAAACTTTGATCACAGTCTCCACTCGTTTAGCTATAGAGACTCCAAAAATGTTTTTGGAGTTCAAGGGTCTTAGAACGGATATTCCGGTAAAAAAAACTTCATGACCGTATATGTGAGACAGTAGAGTAAACTGTGCACAAACATTGCTCAAACTTTCTCGCATACACATTCATAATCGAAATATTAACCGTAAAACAAAACTATTGATCAAAAATATTAATTAATTGAGTATTTGTAAGGAAATAGGTGAAAATAAAAACCTTAGACTTATTATTTATAAGATCTCAACTTGCTTTTTATACACATAAAGACGTGATAAACTACCCTTAAGAATAAATATTATAAGACTGAATCAACTTTAAATGACGGTGGTAGAGGTTAGTTTTCGTTTTTTTAGAAATTATTATTTGGAAATAATTTTATAATTGAAATTATTCCCACAGAAAATCTTCATTTTCATTAAAATTCCAACGAAATCGGTGGATCCTATTATAGAAATTACGTCTTATATAACAGCCCCGTGGTCGATTTAAGTTTTTAACATTAACTCACAAACCGGCCATTTTTTTAAAGATGGCGACTAATACGTTTCGTTTGCATTACTAAACAATTACCAAAATCAGCCTTTAATTCAATACATCCATTTCTTAGAACTCTTTAACCAACAGAAATACGCGCGCACTTTGAGTCTCACATACTGGACATTTGCAATTACACAGGATTTCTTTGCAGTAGAATGATGTCCTCAGGGTGGACCTTGTGTTGTTTAATGGCATAATAAGGTCCCGAAGTAACACATAAATATATCGTAATAAGTAACAATTACATCTGTTTTCTGAGTAAGACTTGATTTCAAAGTTTTTACTGCCATTCCGCCCATTCAGTCGATGTTTCAATTTACTCTGGTCAGGCAGTAAAACCGGCAACAAGCAGTTATTGAAAGAATAGCGGTAGTGATAATAACTTTTATACAAAAAAACTACTCAGTTTACGGGCGTTTTGAAGACAGAAAAAGTCAATTTGATTTAAGAAAAGTTGAAAGTGAACATTTCTTACTCCCTCACATAATATAGAGAAAGTTATGTGATGTGTACAAATTTCATATCGATTTTTTTTTTTCAGATATATCCGTTTTGCACTCACCTGAGTCAAAAATGTTTTTGTGATTTTTGTCTTTTGTATGTACAGTGCTTTACAGCCAAAACATGTGGACCGATTTTAACTAAATTTGGTCTGTGGGCGTATCTCGGAAGATTTTTTTTTTTTTTTTTTGATCAAATTTGATCGTGTGTAACCTTTAAGTAGCAACACAAAACATATTGGTCGTCATCTGTCCAAAAAAGTAATGTTGGTTTGTGATTTGTCTGTAAATATTTTTTTTTTTTTTTTAATAAAAAATTACTGTTTATAAAATTTGGAATTTCACATTTAATCTGAAAATAATGACCCAACCCCGTAATAAAAATCTCAAGTATACAAATATTACGGTTTTCGAGTAATAAACAAAAATCAAAATAATCCTTGTTTTAATCAAATACTATTTACGCTGAAAACGTGTTTATGGCAAAAGTCTGGGTAAGTTTAGACGTTAATTAAAACTTCTTTTTTTTTCAAATACGTCATCCACTTGAGTAGTTGATTGAAACTACTGAAATAACATTTTTAATGACGATTAGTTTTGGTCCGTTTTTATTTAGTTTTGGAGATGAGAGAGTCAGAGAACTTTTCATCTTACTTAAGTCAGAGAACTTACACGTTTCACAGGTGTTTCTATACGCTATGTGTTCAAGTGTGTATTAGTAAACATGTTTAAAGTGTTCAATACAAGACCGATAATGTTCCTGTGCAGACGAAATGGCAGTAACACACTTCAATACAAAGGACCGTTATAAAACATCTCAAAAAGTATTTTACATTTTTTATCTTAAAACAGTCCTGAGACTTTCTAACAAACACAAAATAACACTTAACTCCAACTGTTTTCAAGATTTTAAATTTTAAGTTTCTCATTTCAGATTTAATCAAATTTACAAAACCGTTTTAAAGGTAATCGGGACATTTGTAAACAAACCTTTGCTTTTACTTGCTGTTTTATATATTCTAAAGTGTGTATTTGGAACTTTGGGGGGGGGGGGCAAACTCCAAGAGTGATATGGTCAGAATAGAACACATTCAGAATTATTTTTGGAATTTTTTTTTTAATGCGTCAGTCTCCCAAACCAAACATCCGAATATTAACAGTATAAAAACATATTCCTCAAAAATGATATACCGTAAGTTTTCTTTGCGATAATGTGCTTTACCTGCATCTTTACCACAACGACCGCTAAGTCTTGTTCCAACATTTCACATCCAGTCTCTCAATTGACCATCATTTTAACTCTGGCATCATGAGCAGATTCTCTAAGGATAAACTGTACAGCATTGATATATTCAAAATCTGCAAGACTTCAATCATTTTAGGTCATGTTGTAATAAATTATTAATTTAAATTGTAAAGTTATTTATATCTATGTAATATTTGGAGAGTATTGTAATTGACTTCAACTGTAAGGGATTATGCTGTTGTTGCTTAAAATAAATTAATTAATTCCAAATATGATAAAAATCAGTCCTTCAAAACCACCACACAGACATAATGCAGACTGGCACAATTTAAAAAAATAAACCTTTTTTTAGACTCAAGGAATCTCAAAACTTAACTTTCCCTATAATACGTATATATGAGGAAATAAAAACTAACTTTGATTACAAATATTATTAAAGTAATCACAATCCTAACCTACAAATCAGAATTCAGATCAGACAATAGGTAGATTGTTTTGTGGTTGGAAGCCAAGCCATGAATGAATAGTTTTCATTGTGACAGTAAGAAATGGCGATGTTTTTAGTCACACACAGATTAACGGACATGTGACGAAAGATATTCAAGGACCACATTATACGTCTCGCGTCAAAGCACAGATTGTAGGCCCGACATTAACACTAACACCTGTGTAATGAATAACGAAAACCGCTTATATTTTGACAGAGTCGAGTAAAATAACATATAAAACCATTTGGTGTGTGATGTGTGGTGGGGGGGGAATATGATTGCTTTTAGGAGTGGTACAAAGTTATACAAAAATGTGTCCTTATTTGTAAGTAAACGTAATTTGGTATTAAAACAAATAATTTAATTTGTATAATTGCCGTTCTCAGTTTTTAATTTCACACATAATATACGTACTATAGGGATATTCCCCTGATTACAAAAATGTAGTTTCAGAAATGATATCTGTCTACCTGTCTGAAATATTACAGCTCAACTCTAGTACCAATTTAAATAAAATTTACAACGTGTAAATGTTTTAGCCATATCTCGGGAATTTTTTCAATTTTATTAAACTCAAAATTTGCGGATAATTCATAAAATTACAATTTCTCAAAATCGGCTCTAGTGTACCCTCTAAGGATCTAGAATCTAGACAAAACCTTTTGATCACCAAAGATTCTTGATTTATCGGTTCTTGATTTATCGGTTAAAAACTAAAATAGGACTGTTATAAAATAAATACGTTCTCAAAATTGACTCAAATTTGAGTAAAATTAAAAAATTATGACCCAATTTCGTGTGAAAAATAGCAAGTAAATAAATATTACAGTTTAGATATAGTTATTACAAAAACCTGTAATCAAATAGAACTCGTTGAGAACGTGCTTATGACACAAGTAAAGCAGGTTTATGCCTTTATATTATTATAAATATTGTTTTATTGACAACTACTGAACTAAACGTTTTTTAAATTATTTGGTTTTTGGTTGGGTAAGGGGAAGAAGTTTGTACAATGATTTAGAACTGTTTATTTTTTGGTTTCTAATAGAGGACTTAATGTTTGTTTTATTGTGAGTCTCCCTCTCAACGTTTTTGGAGGAAATACCTAATATTATCAAAATTAACTCATTATTTGGTATTTAATAAACCACTGCGCAGACGAAAAGTAGACTGGCATAATGAAGGGGAAAAAAAAATTTTCGGCTCAGGAAACCTGAAAACAAATAAAGGGTGGTTATAAAGTCTCTACCCCTACTTTTTTCTACAATTTATATTTAAAGTGTTTTTTCAATGATAACATTCATTATATGAGTAGAAACTCTAACTTTTGAGGTATTCTAAAATATTAGGAATTACCTGAGGTCGAAGATATAGGTGTCAACTTCTGAATTCTTTATGAGAAGATAGTCATGCAACATGTCGATTAACACTGCTTTTTTCCCTGAAAACAACGATGCAGTTAAAATTTAAAAAGGTTGTACCGTTTTCAAGAAATCAATAGGTCAAAGATGTAAGTCGACTTAAAAATTGTGATGAGAAGACGGTCATGCGACATGTCGATTAACATTGCCTTTTCCCCCTGAAAACAACGATGCAGTTAAAATTTAAAAAGGTTGTACCGTTTTCAAGAAATCAGTAGGTCAAAGATGTAAGAGTCGACTTAAAAATTGTGATGAGAAGACGGTCATGCGACATGTCGATTAACATTGCCTTTTCCCCCTGAAAACAACGATGCAGTTAAAATTTAAAAAGGTTGTACCGTTTTCAAGAAATCAGTAGGTGAAAGATGTAAGAGTCGACTTAAAAATTGTGATGAGAAGACGGTCATGCGACATGTCGATTAACATTGCCTTTTCCCCCTGAAAACAACGATGCAGTTAAAATTTAAAAAATTATAAGATAACTATAGTGTTGCTCATATAGAACTCTATTGAAATTTTTTTTTAAATGAAATTACAAATATAAACATTCAAATTTCGTGTGTCCACTTGATACAAATTTCAAGATTGTACTTTCGAACTTTGACCTACCAACAAAACGTGATATGCGTATAATTAAGAGATCCGAGCATAGCGAGTGACGGCTCCTTCGCACATGTAATCTGAATTGAGCGAAGCGACTGGAGACAGTTTAACATAAACACGTCAACGATATCAAAATAATACACAAGGTTACGAAGTTCAGAAAACCTGTATAACAACAGTTTTAAACAAACTTGCCGTATTAGTTAAGACTCTTTCAACTACCAATAATATTTTAATATTTCCTACAAGCCCAAAGAAGCCAACTTTTAGAGCATCTGCTTGAACTACATTGTATTATGGTCCTGGGTAAGTAACAAGATGGCGCCCATCAACTTGTTTAGTAGCTATATATAGGAGGGATCGACTTTTAACACACTCGTTAGTCTAACAACAAAGCCAGTATATCGTGGACTCAGCATCACGTACTTTCAAGAAGAATACTTTTCAACTAGCAAAAATCTACACACGTTGTAGAACCAAGGACTTGCGCAGTAGACACATGAAATCGTGATTGGTAATGCATGAAAAACCGGCTGACTTTTTATAATGTATTCCGATTTAACCGAAACGGAACACATGGAAGGCAAAATATTTGCCGCTCCATTCCGCTTCGAGTCTTCACTTCCCTTGTTAGTTAGGCGTAGATTTTATGGTGACTTTCTCTTACTGAATTTGTGTTTTCCTTTCTCGTATATATGTTCCGTGATGAGGTCTTTGTATACGAAATAAAAGGTACACAAATTCTAAAACACCGATCCAGAAAAACAAATACTAATAAAATAAATGGTGCAAAATTATTACACAACCCATTCTCAGAACAAAATAACTTTCAGGGGCACACTTATAATGAGTAATGGTTTGGCAATCCCAATGATTTACGCCTTTTTTTTATGTAGTCTTGGATTAGATCCCTCTCTTTCATCTTTCCTATCCAGGTTTCTTGACCAACTTTTGTTCTCTTCCAACCTAAGTGTTATACGAATATTCGAGGCCTAGGGTCTTTATTTAATGTTCTCTTCACTATGATAACCGAGAAATTGTTCACTGTTAAAAAACTAGGGTAAAATAAAAAATAAAATAAAACACTTAAACATTCAGTTCGCTGTCAATCAAAAGTGAAAATAAACCATGGAGGTCATCTTTGAATAAATAACTGCCTAAACTTGCTTCGCTAGTACCGTAGCACGTCTATGGCGTGAGTGGTGTATTATTAAAATTTGTACAACGGTTCCTGTCATCTTCACATTTCACTAAAATTTGAACGAAATCGTTATATTCTTCCTTATTTAAATACATAAATACTTTCATGAATAATTTTCACTTTTTTAATAACAACCGAAATTACATTTATATGATTAGTTGAGGTTCGTTTTTATATTGATTTGGGGGGGGGGGGTTAGTGAATAGGAAAGTTTGTGCAATAGTTTTGATCATTTATTACACAGTCTGCATTTACATGACGCATGGAAATGCTATGTAAACAATTCTTTTGTTCTCGTATTTTATGAATGGGGTGTGGACTTACAGCGTACTATAATCTCTCATTTTATGTTTATTTTTTATATCCAATAATTTCTACCCTTCCTCTTTCATCACACCTAAACGTAGGTACATTCCTCAAACATTATGCAAGAAATTATTATTTGCTTTTATAGGTTTTTAATTCTCCGCTTATTATCAACTTTTATAGTATTACTGTAAGGCCGGCTGCACACTTGATCGATATAATACATATCCTAAGGTCGTAAGCGATACACGATTATTATCTTATAAGATATGTGCATTCAAATCGTATTAAAGATACACCTGTGTAGGATATCGACATCTACGCTCTGTCTCTCTCTAGGGTTCAAGTAATGCGGAAGATTTAGTTTCTTCATTTCTTTCAACAATACCGTTGGAAAATACTTCTGTTTGTGGAATTTTAAACTAAAATACTATCGTAAGACTGACTACTATAAAAAGAAATAAAACTTTGATCATGGACGATCATTGCAGCCGAATCAACATGAAAAATCGAGTTTTTCAAGGGAAGTTGCAATAAGAAATGGACACTTTCAAGGCTCTTCATATAAAAATCAATAAATATTCTTCGTGTTGAGATGGTTTGATTGCAATTACTGCGGAACTGTAAAATTAAATTAAATTCACAAATTCAATAAATTATAATCCTCATCCAATGCCCTACTTTCTACTTTTTTTAGATACAAATTTAACATGAAAACGTCATTTTATGACTACAACCTGTAATTGAACTGACTTGAAGCAATGTCTCCGGCCAATAAATCGTATCGCTTTGGTATGCAGTAATATTTTCTTAAGATAAAAGTCGGGCATCGCATCTCGCTGGCCTAAGTATCCACTTGAAATAAGTAGGTAACAATTGTGGAAACAAAAATTCTAAAATAAAAAATAATAATAATAATAAAACACAAACAACTTACCACATCAAAACAGTTTCAATAAACATTGTATCTCCCTGGTTGTGCAGTCCTCCTAATATCCAATTGAAATAAACAACACATGTGGAAACAATAATCTCTTAATGTGTTAATGAACACAATAAATTAGATAAAAATTAGTACCAACGTAAACAAATATCTATTGTAATTTTGAGGCTTGACTTCCCAGTTGAATATGATATTCATGTACTTACGGATTTTGGCACTCCGAAACACTCATATGAGCCAAGTGAATGGAGAATTTTTTAAAAAATATATTCACAATATAATTTAGCCAATGCGATGTAAGGAAAGTAGTGATATACACAATTAATGAATAGCTTTAAAAAAAAATTAAAAAAATAATTAAAAAAACCCCTTTGTAACAACCGTTTAAAATAAACATACACTATTGGGTAACACCCGTTCCGATACAATTTTATCTCTTCCTACAAGGTCCAAGAAACCAACTGTATTATTTATGAAGGATATACAACTATTAAATTTTATGATGGGGCAGAGTAAGTACCATTACAAAAACTTGTTCATATTTCTTAAAAACTGAAGATAATTTTCCTTTCGCAAAGTCTTGTATTCATTTTTATATCCACAAATTATGACAAATGAATTGACAAACCTTATAAATACAATATTTTAACTATTACAGATGCATAACTGTATATTTTACAATACATAAAACCAGGTAAAAGTTAAACTTTAGGAAGTTATGTATATTGATTGATCATTAAGAAGCCTTCTGAAAGTAGCAGAACAATTACGTAGAACGTGAAGAGTTTTTAATCATCTCGTCACATCGGAGCTGAGCGAACAATTTCTGCCGCATTACACTTCCCTTCTTTAGCTTAATAGCAAACATCTTGAGTGAGTAATCATAGTAATATTGTTAATTAAACGTTTTCAGTTGTTCATCAAGATACGTGCCCATTGTGTAAACGCACTCACACACAACCATCATCACAGTCCACTACACATCTTCTTAAACTCATAAACCACTCACTGTGTTTAATTTTATCCAAGTCATTCTGGTGAAAAACAAGTTGATGGGCGCTTTCATGCCGATTTCCTAGCTTCATCATACATGTCGTAATACAAGCAGATCCTCTAAATGTAATGCCCAATAGTTGATTTCTTGTGGCTAGTAGGAAATGTCATATTGTATTGATAGAACAAGGGGTCATATACAGTAGGCTTTGTAGGTTTGTTTAACACAGGTTTCGTAATTGTGTAATGGCCTATCAAAGTCTCCAGTCGCTTCGCTCTGTCAATAACACGACCCTCCCGGATCTGGTAACTATACAATTATCAAATGTTACGATACTAAGTTACGTTACGTTATGTTACATTTCTGTACGTTACGTTACATTAAGTTACGTTACGCTGGATTACGTTGTATTATGTTATATAAAGTTGCATTGCATTACGTTACGTTACATTCCATTGCGTAACGTTACATTAAGTTACATTTAATTACGTTACGTTAGATTAGGTTACGATAAGTTAAATAATTTTACGAAACATTACGTTGCGGTACGTCATTTACGTTCTATGTGACTAACATTTTGGTTATTCCTGCTGCCGCACAAGCCGCTTTTTTTCCTTTTTTTTTTTTTTTTAGAGAGAGCAACCAACATTGTTGTTTGGCTCTTTCATAGATCAAACTCGTTGGACCCCTTTTCAAAACATCTTTGTGATTTTTGCTTATGGAAGCTATCACTAAATTTTGAGTTACAAAACAAATATAAAAAAGAGTCCTGAGACATTGCTAAAATGTGCATACATACCAAATTTCATTAAAATCTGTTTACGCGTTTTGACAATAGTGCCTATAAAACAAAATTGCTATTTTTTTCAAAATCGGCTGTAACTATTTTGATTATATTTTAAAATGGAGTATATTTTGGTCGTGATATATGGCTTATTCCTCCCTCGATGAGTAAGTCCCGTGAAACAAAATTGCGTTTTTTCCTAAATCAGCTCTAACGATTTTGATCAAATTTTGAAGGTATGTATATCTTGGCTGTTATCTGTAGTGATATCGCCTCTCTATGACTAGTTCCCAAAACAAAAATATAGAAAATTAAGATTATTCAAAATCAACCATGAAGAATTTTATCAAATATTGAAAGCGAGCATATTTTGGCTGTGTTCCGTGGCTATATCTACCTCCCCCTCCCCCCCCCCCACCTAACTAATAGTAGCCATGAGACAAAATTGCGATTTTTCAAAACTGGATGTTACCATTTTGTTCTAATTTTAAAGGTGAGTATATTATGGATTGATCCGTGGCGTTATTGCCACCCTTACCTTACAATTACTGGTTTGCTTGCGATTATTCAAAAACAGTTGTAACAGTTGATATAATTTTGATGGTGAGAAAAATTTTGTCGTGATCCGTGGCGTTATCCCCTCCCCCGCCTCCCGATGTATAAGTTTATTCAAAATCAGCCATATCAAATTTTGAAGGTGGCCTTATTTTGGTCCTTTCCGTGACTATATCTACCCCTCTCTCTCTCTCCCTCTCTCCCTTACTCCCTCTCCCCAACTCCCCCTCCCCCTCCTAACCCCCTCCCCTCTCTCCCCCTCTCTCCCTCTCCCTCTCCTTCCCTCCATCCCTCCCTCCCTCCCTCCATCCCTCCCTCCCTCCCTCACTCTCACCCTCCCTCTTAAAATTTGATCGAAATTGGTCCACACTGTCGAGCTGTACAACGCAGAAAGAATTACAGACGAACAGACAGACATCATTCCAAACTAGGTATGAATAATTAATCTGTGTATAAAACACTTTAATTTGAATTTTATAATCATCAAATTCTGTCAAGTCAATTTTTCTCTGTTGTTTAAAGACAAAAATCCAACGGTCATTATCACCTTTAAAAAAGGGGAAGATAAGAACAGAAAATAAAGACCTCTATCCCCTGAATACTGCCATAGCAACAAGGACAGAAAGTAAAGACCTCTATCCCCTGAATACTGTCATAGCGACAAGGACAGAAAGTAAAGACCTCTATCCCCTGAATACTGTCATAGCGACAAGGACAGAAAGTAAAGACCTCTATCCCCTGAATACTGTCATAGCGACAAGGACAGAAAGTAAAGACCTCTATCCCCTTAATACTGTCATAGCGACAAGGACAGAAAATAAAGACCTCTATCCCCTGAATACTGTCATAGCGACAAGGACAGAAAATAAAGACCTCTATCCCCTGAATACTGTCATAGCGACAAGGACAGAAAGTAAAGACCTCTATCCCCTGAATACTGTCATAGCGACAAGGACAGAAAATAAAGACCTCTATCCCCTGAATACTGTCATCGCGACAAGGACAGAAAGTAAAGACCTCTATCCCCTGAATACTGTCATAGCGACAAGGACAGAAAATAAAGACCTCTATCCCCTGAATACTGCCATAGCGACAAGGACAGAAAGTAAAGACCTCTATCCCCTGAATACTGTCATAGCGACAAGGACAGAAAACAACAAGAGTTGATCAAAAGATGAAAGAAAGCTATCTAACCCAAGAAGGGAAAAAAGTTTTTGTTTTAAAATACATTGCTTACATTTAATTAAGAACCATAAAATTACAAGTTCACCGCACCATATTACACATACAAGCATATGCCATTGAAATCAGAAACTAAAAAATGTTATACTGTACTACTAATTAATTACAAAAGAAATAAACAAAACCATTAGCGCATTCTATTGGCAAAGTTCAATATTACAAGACCAGTTAGTTCACATGATGTCCAAGCGGAGCGTGTATTGTTCTCCCCAAGGAGGGGTCCCATAAGTAATTTCGAGATGGTCCGCTCTCTCACTCTCTCTCTCTCTCTCAAACAATAATTATCTTCTCCGAGGCATTTCTACGTTTCCTCTCCCGATGTCTCGAATCAATACTCGCCTTGTAATTTGCATTTGACTTCTTCTTGTGCCGTGTCCATATATTCATACACCAAGGAGTGGAAGGGGGGGTTGAGACGTGAGGGGGTAGGGTTGTTCCTTCCCGGGCTAGTCCTTGTCCGACGTCTTCTTAGTCCTTTACGCTCCATGAATATTAACACCACCCCCCCCCCTCTCTTTACTTCTATAGAATTCCCGACCAAATGAAAATTTACCGAGTTTCACACCGAGGGACAAATTTATTATATAGGCCTTAAGGTGGCACTTTATTTGATATTCCCATTGTTACGTTAATGTTTAATAGGCCTTGCCAACTTTTTGGGGTTCATCAAAAGTCAAATTAAGAAACGACGATTGTCTTTATTATTTTATGGTTCAGTAAAATGTTTGATAAGGTTGTAAATTAATTACGGTATGTAATTCTAAAAAATCGTAGACAATTAAAAAATATAAGATTCAAAGTTTTTCCCACACTCACAAAATCAAAAATTAATCATCAATGTCTGGCTAAAAATTCCGCTCTGCTACTTCCGCAAACACATTGCAAAACTTTTCCCCCCAAAAAAAACTAAACAAAACTAATCATCACTTTGGTAAGTTGTCAATTAAAGTAAAAATAAAACACTTGGACGTCGTATATAGACATACCAGTATTTAAATAAGGACATAAACACGACCTCAGCGTAAGTTGTTTTTAATTCAAGTCACTTAATTATTACAAAATTACGGTTCATTTTTTTTTCGGCAATAATTACAGAACGACGAATCAAGCTGTATGTTTTTAACTAGCCTACTAGTGTCCAACTGACAACTGTATCACATTAAATTCTGATTATTATTAAGCTTTTCTAGATAACATTAGAAGAGATAAGATTAGTTAGCTTTACTTCAGTTCAGGCCTAACTATTGGCCACTTCTTTGGAAAGATCATCTAGTGTAGTGTTTGCGTTTTCTAAGTTTGTTAAACGAATTTTATAGTGATTAATTTATTTCAAATAACCAACTTCGCATGCAACTCCATAGAGTTGAGGTGAGTTTAACGATTTTTTTTATTAAAGAAAGGATTGTGTAGAATACCTAAACTGAAACCTCAGCTAATTCAAGTTTAATGTTGGATTTTATACACTGTTCCAAGATGAAACGGAGAAACTTTCTGGACGTATTCTATTGGTGAAAATAAAGAAAAATAATGTATAAAAATTTATGTACTAAAATGTTAGTTGTCTACGTAGCCGCCATTTTGCGTTTTGAACAAAAATAATCATATCTTTTGAACGCCAGCAAATGATACAGAGTTTAAATTTTGCATGCTAACTAGTGCAATAATGACCCAATTATCAAAATTATCAACCCATTTGAGAAAAAATTACTAACTCATTTCCTTTCATCATTTCAATATGGCGGCCATTTTTAATGTTTAACATTTAATATCTTGAAAACCGTAGAATATTTCTAGTTGTGTAATTTTTCGTTTATTTTTGAATAGATTGATGTAAATAAATACAAACTTTAAACATAAGTATTTTACTAAAACAAAACAGAAAAAAAAAATAGGCAAAAAATCGTTTTATGTAATAAACATTCTTTGTAATATCGAAAAACTACAACAACAAATTAAACAAAATAACAAACTTCGGTTACAGTAAATGTTAGAAATTCCCTCCTTCACAATGTACACAGCACTCTATCCGATTTTCGCTGGCTTTCCGTAGAGCATTGCAACTCTTCTTTTGTATTCTATCATATTTATATGGCCCCAAATGAAATAATGTACAAGTGTTAGATCAGGTGTTCGCAGGTCCACCACGTCCAATCTAGTTCAAGAAGTTAACATTCAAGTGATTTCTAACTAAAGAAAAATATGGAGTTGAACCGTCGTGATGGAAAATCATTTGCAATCTAATTTTTAAAAGTTCATCTTCTGAAAGAGTCGGGAAATTATTTTCACAAAAATGTACGTATTACCCTCCTGTAAGTTTTTTTGATTAAAAACAAATGGTCCCAAAATTTTGTCATCAATAACGCCACTGCAAACATTAATGTGAAATCTATGATGTAAAGTAGTTTCAACTGTACCAAGTTTTTTAGCTCCATAAATGACTATTTCTAGAACTGAATATCTCTTTTCTCGTAAAAGTTGCTTCATCAGTAAATAAAATGGAATTTACCTTATCAGCATTGTCTAGAAACCAATAACAGAAATTTAACCGCTGGGGGTGATCTATCGATAACAAATTCTAAACCTTCTGCAGGCAGAAAGGATGAAAATTGCCTTTGCAAAGGATACGCTACACTTTCAGGGCCGGATTTCCCAATAGGCCCTGAAGGCCCGGGCCTATGGGCGCAAGCTCCCAGGGGGCGCACGGCCGAGAGAAAAAAAAAATTTAATATCTAGAAATAAAAATAAATAGCCATAACTTAACATATTTTTTGAAATGATTACAAAAAAATCATTCTGATTTTGAAGTTCATTGGAACAAATAATTGTTGGTAAAGTTAAACTATTTTTCATCATTACACATCAACTTCGTTACAACATAGGCTTGATATAATTTTTTAATAAGGTTTTTGGGGAAGTAACTTTAACCAGACTAGGGGGCGGAAAATTTTTGGGCCTAGGGGTGCCAAAATGCTAAATCCGGCCCTGTACACTTTATTTTTTTATAAGCCATTGCGATACGAAATTCGCCTTTTGTACTATCCTTTACTACCCTGAATAGACTCAATCAGCGGATGTTCTTCATTGACACGACGATTAACTTGGCGTTCAACAGATAACTAACATGATGGAATTGCCCCAATACTGATTCACTGAAGAAAACATTTTCGTATTGGGAATCCACAATTCAGGATATCTTTCCTGATATCCATGTCGAGCAGCTTTAAAATCCACAAACAAAAATTATATCGCCATATTCCTCGTTAGTAATGAGATGATATGATGACACTATATACTAATTTATTTGTATCATACTTTCTTATAACCCTACACAATTTCAATTGTTGATCAACTGTTAGTACTGCCAACCTATAAAACGAAAATTTCTTTTAAATAATTCTAAAATCAAATTTCAATACATTTTAAGAGATAATTATTTCTTTTTACTTGTGTAAATTGATTAGACACTGCAAAAACATCGTTTAGTGGAATTTGTATTTCTTTTGAAAATATTTTCAGTAATTAACGTTGTTTTTTCGATATTACAAACAATGGTTATTAAGTACAAAATAAACTGATTTTCTGTCTATTTTTGGTCCGTTTAACTTTAGTAAAAACCAGATTTTTTAAAGTTTGTATTTAATTTTTAGAAACTGTATTTACATTATTTTATCCGGAGTTAAATAAAAAAATACAGAACTAGAGATAATTTGCAATTTTCGATATATATGTTAAACATTTTAAATAACCACCATTTTGAATTGAGTAAAGGAAATGGGTTTATAATTTTCTCTCAAATTGGGTCTTAATAGCACCAAGTAGCATGCAAAATTTCAACTCTGTATTGTTTAAAACATAAAATGGCTGCTAGACAACTAAACATTTTAGGACATATGTTAATATGAACTTTTTTTTTCTATTTTCAGTATTTCTTCGTGGGACGCCATTAGACCAGGTGTCTTAAAAGTATTAATACTCCAAGATATTTTCCTTGCGAAAATGTATACAGCATTGCAACTCTATACTTCATTTAGTGAGTAATGAGAGTGAAGCGCCGCCCACAAAAGCCATGACGAATATTTCTTTATTTTTAAATTTGAGGTTTATTGATAAACTTTCTAAAGGTTTATAATGTATAATTTTATATGTGATTCATTGTTTTATTTGTATAAATTGATTAGCAAAGTCAAAAGAAAGGAAAACACAACATACTCTCGCTTTAGTATACGAAATAAGGGTAAGTTTGGTGAACGTCAAAAATGTCAAACTCTTTTTCACGTTTTATAACTTCAGGAAATCGAAAAAGTTCTTTGACAAGCCGTCCTTCCGTCCATCTTCTAGATCTTTGTCTTCTGTACGTAAGTACGACAAGCGACCACAAATATTAAGATAGGGACTAGATCTAGGGGTCTACAGTGTGATCCTGTTAAAATTCAGAAAAATCTAATAAAAAATGTCAAAATAGCTGCCTTTTAAACACTTTTTTGTTCATATTTCTTGTTATTCAACTTTTAACACACTTAAACAAATACAAATTTGCAATTTATTTAATGGTATTAAACTCACCTCTTTACGATGACAAATGGTGAAGTTATTGTCTAAAATGTAATTTCGAGAGAAAATGTCATATTTGTGTAGTTACGAGGACAGCGTTCCCTAACCGAGCGTAGAAACTGGAAGCTTCTTAATACCAATGACTACATAAATACTATAAGACACGACATAGGATAGGGAAATAGTCTACGCTTTACGGGTGCTGTTCGTCACAAGTTTGACACACAGCTATCAGAAAGCGCTAGCAGCAGGTGCTTGACTGTACTCATCCCACTTGGTTGAGACTGTACAACTGTTGACCTCTCTCTCACAAACCTTCTCACTTACTTCCGTCAGCATAGTCAGTGTTGAAAGTTCGTGCGCTGAGATAAGCGATTCTCGACCTTCCCTCGCATCTCTGGTCCCATATGTGGCATCAGTGCGTTTTCTCTTACCCGCCTGAAACATTGTTTGACCGTAGAGCCACCTAGCGCCAGTCACATCAACTTCAGATTGGTCACATCAACGCCACCTAGCGGGTATTGGTCAACTCAAGAATAAGCGTAGAATATTTAACATGGCCATGTCGTGTCTTATAGTATTTATGTAGTCATTGTTAATACAAAGACCCCTTGATCTACCAATACAATCAAATATTTCCTTCAAGGCCCAAGAAACCAACTTCTGAGAATTACATTTAGAGGATAAAATAAAATAAATATAAATAAGTAATATATATTAATATTGATTTTGTATTACATTGCATGATGAGGCTGGGTAGGTATAATGATGGCATCTATCAACTTCGTATGTCGTATCACAAAAAGGAAGATAAAGTATGCTCAAAACAAATATAGAGATTTAATTTTGGTTGGGTAATGAGCATGAGCTTGTGCTTTAGTTTATTCGTGTACTTTGAAAGATTTGCTACAAAAAAAGTGAAGTTGGCCTTTAAGCATATTTTTATTCTTAAAATAAGAAAAATTGATAAGTCAATAAGTCAATTGACTCTTTCCTTCAAAAAAGAATGAAATATCAAAGATTATAACCCCTACCGTAACTGTAGACTGCAACCAGCGTCTCTAGAATACCGATAGTATAGCCTATGTGTTAAGACTAAGGAGGTTAGTGATCTGCAGCAATAAATCAAAAACATCACTGTGGCTTTATTTACCGGTGGATTTGGATAAAACTCGAAACATAGTAAATAATACTAGTAACGGTGTCAATAATAACATAAAATGTGATTAAAATGGAAAAAAAGTAACTTTTTCGTACTGTCTCACAAACTATTAGTATAGAAAAGGACCCATTGGGGCTCACTGTATTGAGTACAGGCTTGACGATATCGAGAGAATCTTGCTGAATCTACACCTTATTTCATTTAGTTTTGTGTTAGATCCCTACATTTCAACTATCCTATAAGATATCTCTTTTGACCAACTCTTATTCTCTTCCGACCCTGACGCTAAGAGTATTCGAGACCTAAGGGTCGTTATTTTATTATCTTTTCTTCCTTTTTCGAGATGTTTTTTACCTTTAAATTACAAGAACAAAAAAGCAAAGAGAAAGATATATAATTGATCAAGAAAAGATGTCTATATTTTGCGAAAATAACCTTTTTAAGGTTAACCCCCTTCCCCTGTCCCAAAAGTAATGTCATCTTTCAGCCATGCCCTGCAACCTAAACGGATAAACCGGTTTTGATCAATTTTGGTTTTTGACATATTTTGGCCGAATTAAAAAAATATCCAATTTTTTTTAATAACTCAAAATTTAGAGATAGACAAAAACACAAAATTACGATTTAATCAATGTCAACTTCATCGCCATTTATCAAACTTGTCTCAAAAAACACCCCACATCCAAATAGAACTTTATGGTTAAGATCTCCTCCATAATTTTGTTTAGAGACTTAAATATTATCTAAAACTTACAAAATTTAATTATAATACATAATTGGACAGTTAAATGGACTTTGATATATGACTCTTGCACTGTACCGGATTGGTTAGTGTGACAGACCTAGGGTTGTGGGGTAACATTACAGTAAGACGTGACGATTCAAAGTTAAGTTGGAATTGTTTGTCATCATTATCTTTTAAACACATATGTATAAACTGTATAAAAACATTGCATGAACTTTCTCACTCTCTCATCTCAAAACTAAGACTAAATACTAAGACAAAACTCTCGCCAAAAATGTAGATAGGAATATATCGTTATAAAAAAATGGAGAAATCCTTCCGAAGGTAAGCGAGACAAAGTTGTGTCAGTTAAAAGTGAAAAACTATAACAATAGGCTTTTATGTGATACAATAGAAATAATACATGTTATCATCTTCACAGGTATCCCAAACTCAAATTGATACTAAATCAGCTGTTATAAGTTTCTAAAATTGGTTTCTATGGTTACGAATGTTGGAATGGTTTAAACGAACACATTATTACTATAGGCTTAGTGTATTTTGAAATATTTGGTTCAAATCATTATACTTACTCAGCTTCATCAGAATATATAGTCAAGTAGATCCTCTAAATATAACGCTCAAAAGTTGGTTTCTTGGATCTTGTAGGTAAATTGTATAGTAGATCCAGGGGTCTTGCCCAGTGGGGTAGGTATGTTTAAAACAGTTGTTACGCCCTTGTAGGTGTGGTAGGTCTCCACTAGATTCTCTTGGGTCAGTGTGGGCCTCGAAGCTAGACATTTGTAAAGGAGCCTCCACTCACTACGCTCCTGTCAGTAGTGGAGACTGGATCCAGTCGGATCTCTTAACTATACGAACTTACCATTTTCATTGGAGGCCGATGTTCGAAATTACATTTTGACAATAACTTCGCTATTTGTCATCGTCGAGATGTAGATGTTGGTAATGTTACATGCACAATCAAAATCTGGATAATTTAGTATGTTTTAAGTTGAATAATACAGGAAATATTAAGAGAGAAAACGTTTAAAATAGCCATCATTTTGACATTTCAAGTAGATTTTTCTGAATTGCAATAGGGTACAAATTTCATATTTCTACGTTTATTTCTTTAACCTCTATTTTGCTATTTTGATGACAACAACGGAGGACGAACGGCATGTCGAAAGTCACTTTTCCTGACACCATGAAGAGTGAAGATCGGTAAAAAAACTGAAGTCGAGAAATTTGATGAATACCAAACCTACCATACATAATTCGTATACTCTCTAAGTGCAAATTCGTATTTTAAACAAATTCGCCTTTTGAGTTTTAATCGTGCGCAAAAAAATCATGATGATTGCTCAAGTAGTTTCGAGATACAGCATTTATGATATTTGGATTTCGACGCTGAAGGAACAAAAGATATAAAATCTATTGTACGTAGGGTGAAGTGAATATAGACATCAAATTGCGTAATTTTATCTATATGTTTTTTTTTACATGCAGAATGGATTAACATATGGACACCAAATTTTATAGAATGTTTTATACTATTTGTACTGTAGGCCTACCACACAATCTAATCATAACCGTTTCAAAATGGTGTTCGTTTAAACTTTTTAATGCCAAAAACAAAAGCTGATAAAGGTTAAAAACACTAAAATTAGAAATTTCTTGGTAATTTATTAGAACACAATAGATCTTTTCTTGGTTTCCAGCACATAATAGTTAACTTTTAAAATAGTTAAGTGTTGGTATCGTATCTTCTAATAAATTATCAAGAGTTGTTATTTTTTTAAAGTTTTCTAGCAATATTTATACTAGCTTTCATCAAAACAAGGTAGGTATCAGAACTATACATATTTGGTAAAATCAACAGTTTGTAATGAACGTCATTTTGAAACGGCTGTGTTAAAAATTGTTAAGTTTTTTGGTACACTACAAAAAAGTATCGCTTACAAACATTCGATATCTAAATCCGTTCTGGAGTTATAAATTGTTTTTTTCAAAAAGACAAACAGACAGACGGAAACTGAGCATTTTTGGACTTCCGTCATGGGAATGTTTTGATGTCTAAAATCAACTCCCAAAATTGTATGCCGTATTACGTACACACCAGTGACATATGTGAATAAAATAAAACATAAATCTCTACAGCGGTAACAAATTCGATTTTATAATATGAATTCGAAAGAATACTGCAAAACTGATCCCAACTTTGCAATAATAATGACTTTAATACCTGTTATAGTGTTACTTAATTTCGATGTCAACCTTCCCCACCAAAACAAAATTATACTGACTGACAAATACTTTGGTAACAAATTCTAAACAAAAAAAATATATAGTTACCTTATGTCGAAAAAATGCATAATTTTACTCGTCTCCCTGATTGTCCTTTTTTAAACAAGTTATAACTGAGATATCGATTCCAAATTTTGCAAAATGTAGTATGCTATTAGTTTGTACTGTACCACAATATATAGAGTATAGAAGTGGCAATATATATATAGTACGGGAGTGGCAATATTTAGAGTACGGCAGTGGCAATATATAAGAGTACAGGAGTGGAAATATATAGAGCACGGGAGTGGCAATATATAGAGTACGGGAGTGGCAATATTTAGAGTACGGCAGTGGCAATATATAAGAGTACAGGAGTGGCAATATATAGAGTACGGGAGTGGCAATATTTAGAGTACGGCAGTGGCAATATATAAGAGTACAGGAGTGGAAATATATAGAGCACGGGAGTGGCAATATATAGAGTACGGGAGTGGCAATATTTAGAGTACGGCAGTGGCAATATATAAGAGTACAGGAGTGGAAATATATAGAGCACGGGAGTGGCAATATATATATAGTACGGGAGTGGCAATATTTAGAGTACGGCAGTGGCAATATATAGAGTATAGAAGTGGCAATATATAGGAGTACAGGAGTGGAAATATATAGAGCACGGGAGTGGGAATATATAGAGTACATGAGTGGCAATATATGGAGTACAGGAGTGGAAATATATAGAGCACGGGAGTGGGAATATATAGAGTACATGAGTGGCAATATATGGAGTACAGGAGTGGAAATATATAGAGCACGGGAGTGGGAATATATAGAGTACATGAGTGGCAATATATAGAGCACGGGAGTGGAAATATATAGAGCACGGGAGTGGCAATATATAGAGCACGGGAGTGGGAATATAAAGATTACAGGAGTGGCAATTCCGAGATATCCTAGATAAATCTTCACCTTTTTCATAAAATCTGAAGTTAGATGATCTTTCATTTTCATCTTCCCTATCAGGTCTCTCTTAACCAGGTCTTGTTTTCTTCTGAACCTAACACAATTAGAGTAGCCTATTCGAGGGCTAAGCGTCTTTATTGTATGTACTTTTCTTAAGACAATGATTACCGAGAGTTTCTCGCCTTTAAACAGTAAAAATATCATAAAAATAAAATGCAACAAAAATGCTGACCAATAGAGCAATATCAAGTAAGATTATAATTTTTTTTTAACACTCAAAATGTGGTCTGATGATAAAGATCGGTGCCCATTTGACAGAATATAGATCTAAACCTCTACAGGTAATAAACCCAAGTCTTGAATCTGAGATGAATCTACATTCTAGCAATACTAGTTCTGGCAATGTACAAAGTCCAGGCCTAAAATAGACTTGAGAAGAAAGTTATTTCCGTTAGTAGTCTCTGTGCCAGTCTAGTGTACGTAGTGTATAGGATTATGTGAGCAAAACTACTGAAAACATTCTCAATTTAAGGTACAATTTACTTTTATAATAAAATAAGCAAGTTGATGGGCGACAACATGGTACTTACCCAGCCCCCATCATGTAGACTAATGTAATACAAGTAGATGCTCGAAATTTAATGCCCAAAAGTTGATTTCTTGAACCTTATGGGAAATATTGAAATGTATTGTGAGATCAATAAAGTAGAGTCTTTATGCAATAGAGTAAATTAATGAAAACAGTTTTTAGACAGGTTTTCCGAACCTAATATTTGTGTATCTCACTACTTTCTTGACGTCAGATAGGCCCTAATTGCTATATATATGTGTATATTAAAGTCTCACTGAATGGCCTTGAAGCTGTCAAGGAGCCTCCACTCGCTACGCTCTTCTGAATCTAGTAACTATTCGATATCACTTTTTTTGGAAGGGGGATGTCAGAGTTCGACATTTTTTACCATAACTTCACTATTTGTCATCGAAGTGTGGTGAGGTTGGTACCAATGGACGCAGAAATAAAAACTACGAATTCGAATCTAATTTAGTGTGTTGTAAGTTGAATAACAGACGAGATATAAACAAAAAACTGTTTAAAATAGCAGCCATTTTGAAATTTTCAATTCGATTTTTCTTAATTACAATCGGGTCAATATGACCATACCAAATAGAATCCCCTATACCAAATTTCGTATTAACATCTTAATTGTTGTGGTTGCTATCGTGCTTACATACATAGCCTAACACAACGACGACTGACTTCAAAAATCCATTTTTTTTTTTATTCCTGCGGTCGTGAAACGTAAAAATCAGTGTAAAAACGACATTTTGAACGATTACCAAGCTTACCCTTCACTTCGTAATAAAGACCCCTAACCCTTGATACTCTAATAGCTTTAGGGTCGGAAAATAACAAGTATTGGTCAAGAGAAACCAGATAGATGAGAGAAGAATGTAACCCATGATTACATGCTATAAGTGTATATATATAGGCTCCCTCGGCACGTACTCACATAAATGAGCCCAGGAAGGTGTCTTAGATTTGTTTTCTTTTTTTAATTACTCTCAAACGGCGATGTTGGTTAACTTTCTATTTTACACCGGCTTCGATTATAATTCTTCACATATCACTTAAATATTATCAACATCGTAAGTACAATATTTAATATATTCCTAATTTAACGTCGGAGCACTTGATTCCATTTCCTTTATAGAGAAATAACTCCCAAACAAGACATTTCTGATGGATGCTGACCAAAGCTTTTAGTTTCTCTGCGAAGAAGCTACATTTGTCTTTCATAACGGCATTCCTAGTTCATTTTAATTTTTTAGAGAAATAAATCTCAAACATGAATTTTAAAAGAGATGTTGACAATAAAATTTTGTTTGTATCTTTGGAGATATTTAATCACAATTTGATCAAAATCAGTCGATCTAATTTTGAAAAAAAAAAGAGTTTAGTTCTTATGGCAGCTTCTTTTTTGCTTCCTTTTAAGAAATTTAGATTTTTTTTTTTTTTTTTTACATGTGATTTGGCAAATTAGTTTCGATTATAATTGCTTGATTTAAAAAAATTGACGGCGTTAATGGTTCAATTTCCTCTTAAACAAATATTTTCCAAATCAATTTATATTTTTTAGGATATCGAGAACAATACTTTTTGTTGGGTCTTCAAATGGCTACATTTAATCAAATTTTCATCACAATCGTTAACCAATTTTAGAAAATCACAATACATAATTACCACATCGGTAATTATTGTTTAAGTCTGCATGACTTTAAGCGACTAAATTCTTGAGAAAGCTTCAATACATAATTACCGTTTAGGCCTTATGGTAACCTCCCCCTTACATTATGAGCTCTGATTTTGTTTATGAGTGTATAAGAAAGATTGTGCAATGTTTATGTATAGTTTATTCTTAACAGATTACAATTTTTTCTAAAATTCTTGATTTTCTACATGGTTAAGCTCAAAACAATAAGCCGTTCTGTACCAATCTACTACCGTGTTTTGTACTAAGCCACAAACATATATAATAAGGAAAAGAGAGTAGCGAGTCAAGTAGAATCACTAACATAAACGAAATAAGTGAGAAACCACGAAATATTAGGTAAATACAATTATTTAAGTATGTATTTTGTATCAAATTAAAAGCAAGACACAAGCGAGCCGTAACTGTGTGATGTCTATAGCCTAGATCAGTATTTAAACTTAATTTCACTAGGCCTACACACATACGACAAAAATTAGAAAAACGGAATCTGTTTCACGAACTGATTATAGGCCTACCCTACAAATTCATTGTTTGCGTAAACATACGACAATGTTCGTTAACATACATTGATTAAACCCTAGGCTAAATTATTAGTCTATACATTAAAATCGTTTGTTTCTTTACTGGGCCTACACACATAATATGACAAAAAAACTATAACAAAATTTATAAGAAACAGGGAATCTGTTTCACGAACTGATATAGCCTACAAATTCATTGTCTAAACATAAGACAATGTTCGTTAACATAAATTGATTTAAGCCTAGGCTAAATTATTGTACATTAAACTCGTTTGTTTCTTTAATAATTAGTTAACAACAAATTTCACAATAGCTTAGGCTACTTACATATTTACCTTCGACAATTAAAAATTTCGTGTTACGTGAGTATTTAAAACGACACTTTAAATACACACTACACTTCAAGTAAATTAAAATAACAATAACTCAAATATATACACATTTAACAAGTAAAAATATACATTCTAGAACTTTTTACAAGGAAGATAAATATAACCTCAAAATCAGACTGTGTGTGATAAACTACTTTCAACTGTGAGTAAACTACGGCGTTCATAATTTGTCGGAACCTTACCGTTGGTTGTATGTTTGATTGAACAGATAATATAATTCAGAAGGCATTGGTTTGACAAATCTAGAGCCTATGACGTCATCACTATGTGAATCTAAAGTTAATCCTGCTTATTGTATAGAACAATATTTTAGTTTCCAATTAATTACGAAATATGGAAAGTATTGCGGTGATGCGAAAATATCGATATAACTCATTTGATTGCCCTTGCAATAATTTTTTTTTTAATCTGTAGTTTTTAACGAAAATATGGTCATGAGGGAGCCTAAGTCCAAAAAATATTTCTTGAAATAATGCTGTCTGTCACTTTCTGTTCACTACAGCCCAAACGAGAGGGCTGATTTTGGTCACATTTGGTATGTAGGTATATTTTACTCATTACTTGAGGCGTGAATGTTATTTTATTGTTTACTCAAAACAACATTGTTTGAGGCAGGCATAAAACAACATAACCCAAAAATTCGATATTCTCAAAATCAATTGTAACGATTATGATTAAAGTTTGCAAAATTATAGCCATTAAGTTCTTAAATAAAACGTATTGGTCCCAATCTCCCTAAACATTCCAGTTAAAAGGTGAGGAATGAACCACGGGCACTGAAGTAAATATTCCAATATTTCAAAATTGTTAATAGCAATTTCGATTGTATTTTGGTAATTTATGAAGATTTATCAAACAGACCATTGTGCCACACTGAAGGTAGAAGTAATATAACAACACTCGAACTCTAGAAACCTCTATATCTCTATATCCCCAAGACACTTGACATCAATCCATCACCCGTCACACACCTTTCTGTGATCTGTGAGAAAGTATCTAGACATTCCGTTTTACCTCAATATCTGCTCAAACGATTGTTTT
Source organism: Aphrophora alni (assembly GCA_963513935.1). NCBI lineage: Eukaryota > Metazoa > Arthropoda > Insecta > Hemiptera > Aphrophoridae > Aphrophora > Aphrophora alni. The sequence goes on along the minus strand of OY740767.1, from coordinate 47,085,901 downwards.
CAAACTTTGCTAAAATTTATAGGCCTACACAAAACCGTAATTTTCATTTCGTTACGGTTCGCCAAATTGGCTCTTGTTATACATTTTATTGACCAGAATTTGATCTGAATTTGGACCAATTTAGAAATATTCTAACTTTTATAACGGCGTCCATGGTTAACGAAAACTCCGGTATTTTTGTGTTTGTAGATTTCTACCAATACGTTTTTACAAAATTTGATCAAATCGGGACTTCGATTCTCCTCCTGGGACAGTTCCCCAAAATTTTGAATTATTCGAAACATTAAGAAATAACGCTTCAAGTTATAACTAAAATGTCCACATACAAAATTTGATTAAACGGTCTACTTGTTTAGGCTGTACAGATTGAATCCAATAAAAACATCAAATATTTCACATAATTTTCTATAAGACAGGCTGTAGGCTACAGTAGAGCGATATGATACATATCTTAGGGTCCTAAGAGTCACTAAGAGATAATTATCTTATAAGATTGGTATCGCTAGTGCGGGTTCAAATCGCGATGAAGTAGCTAAATAAGTATACACTAATACAATTACGATATACATCGTAAGGTGATTGGCACGCTCGGCGTATTTCTATGATGTCAGTACCGTATGATAATTCAAAATGTCAAAGATGTCTAGAGGTACAAGATATGGTTTTTCTATAGTGTTGAAAATACCCCTGCTTATGGAATTGAAAAAGGAACGTGATTATTTAAATTTCTTTTCGTGTTGAGATGTTCTCTTGCAACTACTGGGAAACTGTGTCGCGCATTCACTAAATTAAACGACTGCATCCTTCTCTTCTTTCTCCTGTTTTTCAAATACCAATACAAAAATGTCGTTTTCACTCAAAGAGCTCTGATGTGCAGCAAAATTATTGTAAGATAAAAGTCGCCCATTGCAATGATCGTTCGATAAATATCGTATCACTTTGGTGTGCAGCAAAATTATCGTAAGATAAAAGTCGCGATTCTCAATGATCGTTCGATAAATATCGTATCACTTTGGTGTGCAGCAAAATTATCGTAAGATAAACGTCGCCCATTGCAATGGTCGTTCGATAAATATCGTATCACTTTGGTGTGCAGCAAAATTAATGTAAGATAAAAGTCGCGCATTGCAATGATCGTTCAATAAATATCGTATCACTTTAATGTGCAGCAAAATTAATGTAAGATAAAAGTCGCGCATTGCAATGGTCGTTCGATAAATATCGTATCACTTTGTTGTGCAGCAAAATTAATGTAAGATAAAAGTCGCGCATTGCAATGGTCGTTCGATAAATATCGTATCACTTTGTTGGACAGCAAAATTAATGTAAGATAAAAGTCGCGCATTGCAATGATCGTTCAATAAATATCGTATCACTTTAATGTGCAGCAAAATTAATGGAAAATAAAAGTCGCGTATTGCAATGATCGTTCGATAAATATCGTATCACTTTGTTGTGCAGCAAAATTAATGTAAGATAAAAGTCGCGCATTGCAATGATCGTTCAATAAATATCGTATCACTTTAATGTGCAGCAAAATTAATGGAAAATAAAAGTCGCGTATTGCAATGATCGTTCGATAAATATCGTATCACTTTGTTGTGCAGCAAAATTAATGTAAGATAAAAGTCGCGCATTGCAATGATCGTTCAATAAATATCGTATCACTTTGTTGTGCAGCAAAATTAATGTAAGATAAAAGTCGCGCATTGCAATGGTCGTTCGATAAATATCGTATCACTTTGTTGGACAGCAAAATTAATGTAAGATAAAAGTCGCGCATTGCAATGATCGTTCAATAAATATCGTATCACTTTGTTGTGCAGCAAAATTAATGTAAGATAAAAGTCGCGCATTGCAATGGTCGTTCGATAAATATCGTATCACTTTGTTGTGCAGCAAAATTAATGTAAGATAAAAGTCGCGCATTGCAATGATCGTTCAATAAATATCGTATCACTTTGTTGGACAGCAAAATTAATGTAAGATAAAAGTCGCGCATTGCAATGATCGTTCAATAAATATCGTATCACTTTGTTGTGCAGCAAAATTAATGTAAGATAAAAGTCGCGCATTGCAATGGTCGTTCGATAAATATCGTATCACTTTGTTGGACAGCAAAATTAATGTAAGATAAAAGTCGCGCATTGCAATGGTCGTTCGATAAATATCGTATCACTTTGTTGGACAGCAAAATTAATGTAAGATAAAAGTCGCGCATTGCAATGATCGTTCAATAAATATCGTATCACTTTGTTGTGCAGCAAAATTAATGTAAGATAAAAGTCGCGCATTGCAATGGTCGTTCGATAAATATCGTATCACTTTGTTGGACAGCAAAATTAATGTAAGATAAAAGTCGCGCATTGCAATGATCGTTCAATAAATATCGTATCACTTTGTTGTGCAGCAAAATTAATGTAAGATAAAAGTCGCGCATTGCAATGGTCGTTCGATAAATATCGTATCACTTTGTTGTGCAGCAAAATTAATGTAAGATAAAAGTCGCGCATTGCAATGATCGTTCAATAAATATCGTATCACTTTGTTGGACAGCAAAATTAATGTAAGATAAAAGTCGCGCATTGCAATGATCGTTCAATAAATATCGTATCACTTTGTTGTGCAGCAAAATTAATGTAAGATAAAAGTCGCGCATTGCAATGGTCGTTCGATAAATATCGTATCACTTTGTTGGACAGCAAAATTAATGTAAGATAAAAGTCGCGCATTGCAATGGTCGTTCGATAAATATCGTATCACTTTGTTGGACAGCAAAATTAATGTAAGATAAAAGTCGCGCATTGCAATGGTCGTTCGATAAATATCGTATCACTTTGTTGTGCAGCAAAATTAATGTAAGATAAAAGTCGCGCATTGCAATGGTCGTTCGATAAATATCGTATCACTTTGTTGGACAGCAAAATTAATGTAAGATAAAAGTCGCGCATTGCAATGGTCGTTCGATAAATATCGTATCACTTTGTTGTGCAGCAAAATTAATGTAAGATAAAAGTCGCGCATTGCAATGGTCGTTCGATAAATATCGTATCACTTTGTTGTGCAGCAAAATTAATGTAAGATAAAAGTCGCGCATTGCAATGATCGTTCAATAAATATCGTATCACTTTAATGTGCAGCAAAATTAATGGAAAATAAAAGTCGCGTATTGCAATGATCGTTCGATAAATATCGTATCACTTTAATGTGCAGCAAAATTAATGTAAGATAAAAGTCGCGCATTGCAATGATCGTTCAATAAATATCGTATCACTTTAATGTGCAGCAAAATTAATGGAAAATAAAAGTCGCGTATTGCAATGATCGTTCGATAAATATCGTATCACTTTGTTGTGCAGCAAAATTAATGTAAGATAAAAGTCGCGCATTGCAATGATCGTTCAATAAATATCGTATCACTTTGTTGTGCAGCAAAATTAATGTAAGATAAAAGTCGCGCATTGCAATGGTCGTTCGATAAATATCGTATCACTTTGTTGGACAGCAAAATTAATGTAAGATAAAAGTCGCGCATTGCAATGATCGTTCAATAAATATCGTATCACTTTGTTGTGCAGCAAAATTAATGTAAGATAAAAGTCGCGCATTGCAATGGTCGTTCGATAAATATCGTATCACTTTGTTGTGCAGCAAAATTAATGTAAGATAAAAGTCGCGCATTGCAATGGTCGTTCGATAAATATCGTATCACTTTGTTGGACAGCAAAATTAATGTAAGATAAAAGTCGCGCATTGCAATGATCGTTCAATAAATATCGTATCACTTTAATGTGCAGCAAAATTAATGGAAAATAAAAGTCGCGTATTGCAATGATCGTTCGATAAATATCGTATCACTTTGTTGTGCAGCAAAATTAATGTAAGATAAAAGTCGCGCATTGCAATGATCGTTCAATAAATATCGTATCACTTTAATGTGCAGCAAAATTAATGGAAAATAAAAGTCGCGTATTGCAATGATCGTTCGATAAATATCGTATCACTTTGTTGTGCAGCAAAATTAATGTAAGATAAAAGTCGCGCATTGCAATGATCGTTCAATAAATATCGTATCACTTTAATGTGCAGCAAAATTAATGGAAAATAAAAGTCGCGTATTGCAATGATCGTTCAATAAATATCGTATCACTTTGGTGTGCAGCAAAATTAATGTAAGATAAAAGTCGCGCATTGCAATGATCGTTCAATAAATATCGTATCACTTTGTTGTGCAGCAAAATTAATGTAAGATAAAAGTCGCGCATTGCAATGATCGTTCAATAAATATCGTATCACTTTGGTGTGCAGCAAAATTAATGTAAGATAAAAGTCGCGCATTGCAATGATCGTTCAATAAATATCGTATCACTTTGTTGTGCAGCAAAATTAATGTAAGATAAAAGTCGCGCATTGCAATGATCGTTCAATAAATATCGTATCACTTTGTTGTGCAGCAAAATTAATGTAAGATAAAAGTCGCGCATTGCAATGATCGTTCAATAAATATCGTATCACTTTGGTGTGCAGCAAAATTAATGTAAGATAAAAGTCGCGCATTGCAATGATCGTTCAATAAATATCGTATCACTTTGTTGTGCAGCAAAATTAATGTAAGATAAAAGTCGCGCATTGCAATGATCGTTCAATAAATATCGTAGCACTTTGGTGTGCAGCAAAATTATCGTAAGATTAAAGAAGCCCATTGCAATCATTATTCAATAAATATCGTATCACTTTGGTGTGCAGCAAAATTATCGTAAGATAAAAGTCGCGTATTGCAATGATCGTTCAATAAATATCGTATCACTTTAATGTGCAGCAAAATTATCGTAAGATTAAAGAAGCCCATTGCATCATTATTCAATAAATATCGTATCACTTTGGTGTGCAGCAAAATTATCGTAAGATTAAAGAAGCCCATTGCAATCATTATTCAATAAATAGCATATCACTTTAATGTGCAGCAAAATTATCGTAAGATAAAAGTCGCGTATTGCAATGATCGTTCAATAAATATCGTAGCACTTTGGTGTGCAGCAAAATTATCGTAAGATTAAAGAAGCCCATTGCAATCATTATTCAATAAATAGCATATCACTTTAATGTGCAGCAAAATTATCGTAAGATAAAAGTCGCGCATTGCAATGATCGTTCAATAAATATCGTAGCACTTTGGTGTGCAGCAAAATTATCGTAAGATTAAAGAAGCCCATTGCAATCATTATTCAATAAATATCGTATCACTTTGGTGTGCAGCAAAATTAATGTAAGATAAAAGTCGCGCATTGCAATGATCGTTCAATAAATATCGTATCACTTTGGTGTGCAGCAAAATTAATGTAAGATAAAAGTCGCGTATTGCAATGATCGTTCAATAAATATCGTAGCACTTTGGTGTGCAGCAAAATTATCGTAAGATTAAAGAAGCCCATTGCAATCATTATTCAATAAATAGCATATCACTTTAATGTGCAGCAAAATTATCGTAAGATAAAAGTCGCGCATTGCAATGATCGTTCAATAAATATCGTAGCACTTTGGTGTGCAGCAAAATTATCGTAAGATTAAAGAAGCCCATTGCAATCATTATTCAATAAATAGCATATCACTTTAATGTGCAGCAAAATTATCGTAAGATAAAAGTCGCGCATTGCAATGATCGTTCAATAAATATCGTAGCACTTTGGTGTGCAGCAAAATTATCGTAAGATTAAAGAAGCCCATTGCAATCATTATTCAATAAATATCGTATCACTTTGGTGTGCAGCAAAATTAATGTAAGATAAAAGTCGCGTATTGCAATGGTCGTTCGATAAATATCGTATCACTTTGGTGTGCAGCAAAATTAATGTAAGATAAAAGTCGCGCATTGCAATGGTCGTTCGATAAATATCGTATCACTTTGTTGTGCAGCAAAATTATCGTAAGATAAAAGTCGCGCATTGCAATGGTCGTTCGATTAATATCGTATCACTTTGTTGTGCAGCAAAATTAATGTAAGGTAAAAGTCGCGTATTGCAATGATCTTTCAATAAATATCGTATCACTTTGCTGTGCAGCAAAATTATCGTAAGATAAAAGTCGCGATTCTTTATGGTCGTTCGATAAATATCGTATCACTTTGGTGTGCAGCAAAATTAATGTAAGATAAAAGTCGTGTATTGCAATGATCGTTCAATAAATATCGTGTCACTTTGCTGTGCAGCAAAATTATCGTAAGATAAAAGTCGCGATTCTCTATGGTCGTTCGATAAATATCGTATCACTTTGGTGTGCAGCAAAATTAATGTAAGATAAAAGTCGCGTATTGCAATGAGCGTTCAATAAATATCGTATCACTTTAATGTGCAGCAAAATTAATGTAAGATAAAAGTCGCGCATTGCAATGGTCGTTCGATAAATATCGTATCACTTTGTTGTGCAGCAAAATTAATGTAAGATAAAAGTCGCGTATTGCAATGATCGTTCAATAAATATCGTATCACTTTGCTGTGCAGCAAAATTATCGTAAGATAAAAGTCGCGATTCTCTATCGTCGTTCGATAAATATCGTATCACTTTGGTGTGCAGCAAAATTAATGTAAGATAAAAGTCGCGTATTGCAATGATCGTTCAATAAATATCGTATCACTTTGCTGTGCAGCAAAATTATCGTAAGATAAAAGTCGCGATTCTCTATGGTCGTTCGATAAATATCGTAGCACTTTGGTGTGCAGCAAATCTATCGTAAGATAAAAGTCGCGATTCTCTATCGTCGTTCGATAAATATCGTATCACTTTGGTGTGCAGCAAAATTAATGTAAGATAAAAGTCGCGTATTGCAATGATCGTTCAATAAATATCGTATCACTTTGCTGTGCAGCAAAATTATCGTAAGATAAAAGTCGCGATTCTCTATCGTCGTTCGATAAATATCGTATCACTTTGGTGTGCAGCAAAATTAATGTAAGATAAAAGTCGCGTATTGCAATGATCGTTCGATAAATATCGTATCACTTTGCTGTGCAGCAAAATTATCGTAAGATAAAAGTCGCGATTCTCTATGATCGTTCGATAAATATCGTATCACTTTGTTGGACAGCAAAATTAATGTAAGATAAAAGTCGCGCATTGCAATGATCGTTCAATAAATATCGTAGCACTTTGGTGTGCAGCAAAATTATCGTAAGATTAAAGAAGCCCATTGCAATCATTATTCAATAAATATCGTATCACTTTGGTGTGCAGCAAAATTATCGTAAGATAAAAGTCGCGTATTGCAATGATCGTTCAATAAATATCGTATCACTTTAATGTGCAGCAAAATTATCGTAAGATTAAAGAAGCCCATTGCATCATTATTCAATAAATATCGTATCACTTTGGTGTGCAGCAAAATTATCGTAAGATTAAAGAAGCCCATTGCAATCATTATTCAATAAATAGCATATCACTTTAATGTGCAGCAAAATTATCGTAAGATAAAAGTCGCGTATTGCAATGATCGTTCAATAAATATCGTAGCACTTTGGTGTGCAGCAAAATTATCGTAAGATTAAAGAAGCCCATTGCAATCATTATTCAATAAATAGCATATCACTTTAATGTGCAGCAAAATTATCGTAAGATAAAAGTCGCGCATTGCAATGATCGTTCAATAAATATCGTAGCACTTTGGTGTGCAGCAAAATTATCGTAAGATTAAAGAAGCCCATTGCAATCATTATTCAATAAATATCGTATCACTTTGGTGTGCAGCAAAATTAATGTAAGATAAAAGTCGCGCATTGCAATGATCGTTCAATAAATATCGTATCACTTTGGTGTGCAGCAAAATTAATGTAAGATAAAAGTCGCGTATTGCAATGATCGTTCAATAAATATCGTAGCACTTTGGTGTGCAGCAAAATTATCGTAAGATTAAAGAAGCCCATTGCAATCATTATTCAATAAATAGCATATCACTTTAATGTGCAGCAAAATTATCGTAAGATAAAAGTCGCGCATTGCAATGATCGTTCAATAAATATCGTAGCACTTTGGTGTGCAGCAAAATTATCGTAAGATTAAAGAAGCCCATTGCAATTATTATTCAATAAATAGCATATCACTTTAATGTGCAGCAAAATTATCGTAAGATAAAAGTCGCGCATTGCAATGATCGTTCAATAAATATCGTAGCACTTTGGTGTGCAGCAAAATTATCGTAAGATTAAAGAAGCCCATTGCAATCATTATTCAATAAATAGCATATCACTTTAATGTGCAGCAAAATTATCGTAAGATAAAAGTCGCGCATTGCAATGATCGTTCAATAAATATCGTAGCACTTTGGTGTGCAGCAAAATTATCGTAAGATTAAAGAAGCCCATTGCAATCATTATTCAATAAATAGCATATCACTTTAATGTGCAGCAAAATTATCGTAAGATAAAAGTCGCGCATTGCAATGATCGTTCAATAAATATCGTAGCACTTTGGTGTGCAGCAAAATTATCGTAAGATTAAAGAAGCCCATTGCAATCATTATTCAATAAATATCGTATCACTTTGGTGTGCAGCAAAATTAATGTAAGATAAAAGTCGCGTATTGCAATGGTCGTTCGATAAATATCGTATCACTTTGGTGTGCAGCAAAATTAATGTAAGATAAAAGTCGCGCATTGCAATGGTCGTTCGATAAATATCGTATCACTTTGTTGTGCAGCAAAATTATCGTAAGATAAAAGTCGCGCATTGCAATGGTCGTTCGATTAATATCGTATCACTTTGTTGTGCAGCAAAATTAATGTAAGGTAAAAGTCGCGTATTGCAATGATCTTTCAATAAATATCGTATCACTTTGCTGTGCAGCAAAATTATCGTAAGATAAAAGTCGCGATTCTTTATGGTCGTTCGATAAATATCGTATCACTTTGGTGTGCAGCAAAATTAATGTAAGATAAAAGTCGTGTATTGCAATGATCGTTCAATAAATATCGTGTCACTTTGCTGTGCAGCAAAATTATCGTAAGATAAAAGTCGCGATTCTCTATGGTCGTTCGATAAATATCGTATCACTTTGGTGTGCAGCAAAATTAATGTAAGATAAAAGTCGCGTATTGCAATGAGCGTTCAATAAATATCGTATCACTTTAATGTGCAGCAAAATTAATGTAAGATAAAAGTCGCGCATTGCAATGGTCGTTCGATAAATATCGTATCACTTTGTTGTGCAGCAAAATTAATGTAAGATAAAAGTCGCGTATTGCAATGATCGTTCAATAAATATCGTATCACTTTGCTGTGCAGCAAAATTATCGTAAGATAAAAGTCGCGATTCTCTATCGTCGTTCGATAAATATCGTATCACTTTGGTGTGCAGCAAAATTAATGTAAGATAAAAGTCGCGTATTGCAATGATCGTTCAATAAATATCGTATCACTTTGCTGTGCAGCAAAATTATCGTAAGATAAAAGTCGCGATTCTCTATGGTCGTTCGATAAATATCGTAGCACTTTGGTGTGCAGCAAAATTATCGTAAGATAAAAGTCGCGATTCTCTATCGTCGTTCGATAAATATCGTATCACTTTGGTGTGCAGCAAAATTAATGTAAGATAAAAGTCGCGTATTGCAATGATCGTTCAATAAATATCGTATCACTTTGCTGTGCAGCAAAATTATCGTAAGATAAAAGTCGCGATTCTCTATCGTCGTTCGATAAATATCGTATCACTTTGGTGTGCAGCAAAATTAATGTAAGATAAAAGTCGCGTATTGCAATGATCGTTCGATAAATATCGTATCACTTTGCTGTGCAGCAAAATTATCGTAAGATAAAAGTCGCGATTCTCTATGGTCGTTCGATAAATATCGTATCACTTTGCTGTGCAGCAAAATTAATGTAAGATAAAAGTCGCGCATTGCAATGATCGTTCGATAAATATCGTATCACTTTGCTGTGCAGCAAAATTAATGTAAGATAAAAGTCGCGTATTGCAATGATCGTTCGATAAATATCGTATCACTTTGGTGTGCAGCAAAATTATATTAAGATAAAAGTCGCGATTCTCTATGGTCGTTCGATAAATATCGTATCACTTTGCTGTGCAGCAAAATTATCGTAAGATAAAAGTCGCGATTCTCTATGGTCGTTCGATAAATATCGTATCACTTTGCTGTGCAGCAAAATTATCGTAAGATAAAAGTCGCGATTCTCTATGGTCGTTCGATAAATATCGTATCACTTTGCTGTGCAGCAAAATTATCGTAAGATAAAAGTCGCGTATTGCAATGATCGTTCGATAAATATCGTATCACTTTGGTGTGCAGCAAAATTATCGTAAGATAAAAGTCGCGATTCTCTATGGTCGTTCGATAAATATCGTATCACTTTGGTGTGCAGCAAAATTAATGTAAGATAAAAGTCGCGTATTGCAATGATCGTTCAATAAATATCGTATCACTTTGCTGTGCAGCAAAATTATCGTAAGATAAAAGTCGCGATTCTCTATCGTCGTTCGATAAATATCGTATCACTTTGGTGTGCAGCAAAATTAATGTAAGATAAAAGTCGCGTATTGCAATGATCGTTCGATAAATATCGTATCACTTTGTTGGACAGCAAAATTAATGTAAGATAAAAGTCGCGCATTGCAATGATCGTTCAATAAATATCGTATCACTTTGTTGTGCAGCAAAATTAATGTAAGATAAAAGTCGCGCATTGCAATGGTCGTTCGATAAATATCGTATCACTTTGTTGGACAGCAAAATTAATGTAAGATAAAAGTCGCGCATTGCAATGGTCGTTCGATAAATATCGTATCACTTTGTTGGACAGCAAAATTAATGTAAGATAAAAGTCGCGCATTGCAATGGTCGTTCGATAAATATCGTATCACTTTGTTGTGCAGCAAAATTAATGTAAGATAAAAGTCGCGCATTGCAATGGTCGTTCGATAAATATCGTATCACTTTGTTGGACAGCAAAATTAATGTAAGATAAAAGTCGCGCATTGCAATGGTCGTTCGATAAATATCGTATCACTTTGTTGTGCAGCAAAATTAATGTAAGATAAAAGTCGCGCATTGCAATGGTCGTTCGATAAATATCGTATCACTTTGTTGTGCAGCAAAATTAATGTAAGATAAAAGTCGCGCATTGCAATGATCGTTCAATAAATATCGTATCACTTTAATGTGCAGCAAAATTAATGGAAAATAAAAGTCGCGTATTGCAATGATCGTTCGATAAATATCGTATCACTTTAATGTGCAGCAAAATTAATGTAAGATAAAAGTCGCGCATTGCAATGATCGTTCAATAAATATCGTATCACTTTAATGTGCAGCAAAATTAATGGAAAATAAAAGTCGCGTATTGCAATGATCGTTCGATAAATATCGTATCACTTTGTTGTGCAGCAAAATTAATGTAAGATAAAAGTCGCGCATTGCAATGATCGTTCAATAAATATCGTATCACTTTGTTGTGCAGCAAAATTAATGTAAGATAAAAGTCGCGCATTGCAATGGTCGTTCGATAAATATCGTATCACTTTGTTGGACAGCAAAATTAATGTAAGATAAAAGTCGCGCATTGCAATGATCGTTCAATAAATATCGTATCACTTTGTTGTGCAGCAAAATTAATGTAAGATAAAAGTCGCGCATTGCAATGGTCGTTCGATAAATATCGTATCACTTTGTTGTGCAGCAAAATTAATGTAAGATAAAAGTCGCGCATTGCAATGGTCGTTCGATAAATATCGTATCACTTTGTTGGACAGCAAAATTAATGTAAGATAAAAGTCGCGCATTGCAATGATCGTTCAATAAATATCGTATCACTTTAATGTGCAGCAAAATTAATGGAAAATAAAAGTCGCGTATTGCAATGATCGTTCGATAAATATCGTATCACTTTGTTGTGCAGCAAAATTAATGTAAGATAAAAGTCGCGCATTGCAATGATCGTTCAATAAATATCGTATCACTTTAATGTGCAGCAAAATTAATGGAAAATAAAAGTCGCGTATTGCAATGATCGTTCAATAAATATCGTATCACTTTGGTGTGCAGCAAAATTAATGTAAGATAAAAGTCGCGCATTGCAATGATCGTTCAATAAATATCGTATCACTTTGTTGTGCAGCAAAATTAATGTAAGATAAAAGTCGCGCATTGCAATGATCGTTCAATAAATATCGTATCACTTTGGTGTGCAGCAAAATTAATGTAAGATAAAAGTCGCGCATTGCAATGATCGTTCAATAAATATCGTATCACTTTGTTGTGCAGCAAAATTAATGTAAGATAAAAGTCGCGCATTGCAATGATCGTTCAATAAATATCGTATCACTTTAATGTGCAGCAAAATTAATGGAAAATAAAAGTCGCGTATTGCAATGATCGTTCAATAAATATCGTATCACTTTGGTGTGCAGCAAAATTAATGTAAGATAAAAGTCGCGCATTGCAATGATCGTTCAATAAATATCGTATCACTTTGTTGTGCAGCAAAATTAATGTAAGATAAAAGTCGCGCATTGCAATGATCGTTCAATAAATATCGTATCACTTTGGTGTGCAGCAAAATTAATGTAAGATAAAAGTCGCGCATTGCAATGATCGTTCAATAAATATCGTATCACTTTGTTGTGCAGCAAAATTAATGTAAGATAAAAGTCGCGCATTGCAATGATCGTTCAATAAATATCGTATCACTTTGTTGTGCAGCAAAATTAATGTAAGATAAAAGTCGCGCATTGCAATGATCGTTCAATAAATATCGTATCACTTTGGTGTGCAGCAAAATTAATGTAAGATAAAAGTCGCGCATTGCAATGATCGTTCAATAAATATCGTATCACTTTGTTGTGCAGCAAAATTAATGTAAGATAAAAGTCGCGCATTGCAATGATCGTTCAATAAATATCGTAGCACTTTGGTGTGCAGCAAAATTATCGTAAGATTAAAGAAGCCCATTGCAATCATTATTCAATAAATATCGTATCACTTTGGTGTGCAGCAAAATTATCGTAAGATAAAAGTCGCGTATTGCAATGATCGTTCAATAAATATCGTATCACTTTAATGTGCAGCAAAATTATCGTAAGATTAAAGAAGCCCATTGCATCATTATTCAATAAATATCGTATCACTTTGGTGTGCAGCAAAATTATCGTAAGATTAAAGAAGCCCATTGCAATCATTATTCAATAAATAGCATATCACTTTAATGTGCAGCAAAATTATCGTAAGATAAAAGTCGCGTATTGCAATGATCGTTCAATAAATATCGTAGCACTTTGGTGTGCAGCAAAATTATCGTAAGATTAAAGAAGCCCATTGCAATCATTATTCAATAAATAGCATATCACTTTAATGTGCAGCAAAATTATCGTAAGATAAAAGTCGCGCATTGCAATGATCGTTCAATAAATATCGTAGCACTTTGGTGTGCAGCAAAATTATCGTAAGATTAAAGAAGCCCATTGCAATCATTATTCAATAAATATCGTATCACTTTGGTGTGCAGCAAAATTAATGTAAGATAAAAGTCGCGCATTGCAATGATCGTTCAATAAATATCGTATCACTTTGGTGTGCAGCAAAATTAATGTAAGATAAAAGTCGCGTATTGCAATGATCGTTCAATAAATATCGTAGCACTTTGGTGTGCAGCAAAATTATCGTAAGATTAAAGAAGCCCATTGCAATCATTATTCAATAAATAGCATATCACTTTAATGTGCAGCAAAATTATCGTAAGATAAAAGTCGCGCATTGCAATGATCGTTCAATAAATATCGTAGCACTTTGGTGTGCAGCAAAATTATCGTAAGATTAAAGAAGCCCATTGCAATTATTATTCAATAAATAGCATATCACTTTAATGTGCAGCAAAATTATCGTAAGATAAAAGTCGCGCATTGCAATGATCGTTCAATAAATATCGTAGCACTTTGGTGTGCAGCAAAATTATCGTAAGATTAAAGAAGCCCATTGCAATCATTATTCAATAAATAGCATATCACTTTAATGTGCAGCAAAATTATCGTAAGATAAAAGTCGCGCATTGCAATGATCGTTCAATAAATATCGTAGCACTTTGGTGTGCAGCAAAATTATCGTAAGATTAAAGAAGCCCATTGCAATCATTATTCAATAAATAGCATATCACTTTAATGTGCAGCAAAATTATCGTAAGATAAAAGTCGCGCATTGCAATGATCGTTCAATAAATATCGTAGCACTTTGGTGTGCAGCAAAATTATCGTAAGATTAAAGAAGCCCATTGCAATCATTATTCAATAAATATCGTATCACTTTGGTGTGCAGCAAAATTAATGTAAGATAAAAGTCGCGTATTGCAATGGTCGTTCGATAAATATCGTATCACTTTGGTGTGCAGCAAAATTAATGTAAGATAAAAGTCGCGCATTGCAATGGTCGTTCGATAAATATCGTATCACTTTGTTGTGCAGCAAAATTATCGTAAGATAAAAGTCGCGCATTGCAATGGTCGTTCGATTAATATCGTATCACTTTGTTGTGCAGCAAAATTAATGTAAGGTAAAAGTCGCGTATTGCAATGATCTTTCAATAAATATCGTATCACTTTGCTGTGCAGCAAAATTATCGTAAGATAAAAGTCGCGATTCTTTATGGTCGTTCGATAAATATCGTATCACTTTGGTGTGCAGCAAAATTAATGTAAGATAAAAGTCGTGTATTGCAATGATCGTTCAATAAATATCGTGTCACTTTGCTGTGCAGCAAAATTATCGTAAGATAAAAGTCGCGATTCTCTATGGTCGTTCGATAAATATCGTATCACTTTGGTGTGCAGCAAAATTAATGTAAGATAAAAGTCGCGTATTGCAATGAGCGTTCAATAAATATCGTATCACTTTAATGTGCAGCAAAATTAATGTAAGATAAAAGTCGCGCATTGCAATGGTCGTTCGATAAATATCGTATCACTTTGTTGTGCAGCAAAATTAATGTAAGATAAAAGTCGCGTATTGCAATGATCGTTCAATAAATATCGTATCACTTTGCTGTGCAGCAAAATTATCGTAAGATAAAAGTCGCGATTCTCTATCGTCGTTCGATAAATATCGTATCACTTTGGTGTGCAGCAAAATTAATGTAAGATAAAAGTCGCGTATTGCAATGATCGTTCAATAAATATCGTATCACTTTGCTGTGCAGCAAAATTATCGTAAGATAAAAGTCGCGATTCTCTATGGTCGTTCGATAAATATCGTAGCACTTTGGTGTGCAGCAAAATTATCGTAAGATAAAAGTCGCGATTCTCTATCGTCGTTCGATAAATATCGTATCACTTTGGTGTGCAGCAAAATTAATGTAAGATAAAAGTCGCGTATTGCAATGATCGTTCAATAAATATCGTATCACTTTGCTGTGCAGCAAAATTATCGTAAGATAAAAGTCGCGATTCTCTATCGTCGTTCGATAAATATCGTATCACTTTGGTGTGCAGCAAAATTAATGTAAGATAAAAGTCGCGTATTGCAATGATCGTTCGATAAATATCGTATCACTTTGCTGTGCAGCAAAATTATCGTAAGATAAAAGTCGCGATTCTCTATGGTCGTTCGATAAATATCGTATCACTTTGCTGTGCAGCAAAATTAATGTAAGATAAAAGTCGCGCATTGCAATGATCGTTCGATAAATATCGTATCACTTTGCTGTGCAGCAAAATTAATGTAAGATAAAAGTCGCGTATTGCAATGATCGTTCGATAAATATCGTATCACTTTGGTGTGCAGCAAAATTATATTAAGATAAAAGTCGCGATTCTCTATGGTCGTTCGATAAATATCGTATCACTTTGCTGTGCAGCAAAATTATCGTAAGATAAAAGTCGCGATTCTCTATGGTCGTTCGATAAATATCGTATCACTTTGCTGTGCAGCAAAATTATCGTAAGATAAAAGTCGCGATTCTCTATGGTCGTTCGATAAATATCGTATCACTTTGCTGTGCAGCAAAATTATCGTAAGATAAAAGTCGCGTATTGCAATGATCGTTCGATAAATATCGTATCACTTTGGTGTGCAGCAAAATTATCGTAAGATAAAAGTCGCGATTCTCTATGGTCGTTCGATAAATATCGTATCACTTTGGTGTGCAGCAAAATTAATGTAAGATAAAAGTCGCGTATTGCAATGATCGTTCAATAAATATCGTATCACTTTGCTGTGCAGCAAAATTATCGTAAGATAAAAGTCGCGATTCTCTATCGTCGTTCGATAAATATCGTATCACTTTGGTGTGCAGCAAAATTAATGTAAGATAAAAGTCGCGTATTGCAATGATCGTTCGATAAATATCGTATCACTTTGCTGTGCAGCAAAATTATCGTAAGATAAAAGTCGCGATTCTCTATGGTCGTTCGATAAATATCGTATCACTTTGCTGTGCAGCAAAATTAATGTAAGATAAAAGTCGCGCATTGCAATGATCGTTCGATAAATATCGTATCACTTTGCTGTGCAGCAAAATTAATGTAAGATAAAAGTCGCGTATTGCAATGATCGTTCGATAAATATCGTATCACTTTGGTGTGCAGCAAAATTATCGTAAGATAAAAGTCGCGATTCTCTATGGTCGTTCGATAAATATCGTATCACTTTGCTGTGCAGCAAAATTATCGTAAGATAAAAGTCGCGATTCTCTATGGTCGTTCGATAAATATCGTATCACTTTGCTGTGCAGCAAAATTATCGTAAGATAAAAGTCGCGATTCTCTATGGTCGTTCGATAAATATCGTATCACTTTGCTGTGCAGCAAAATTATCGTAAGATAAAAGTCGCGATTCTCTATGGTCGTTCGATAAATATCGTATCACTTTGCTGTGCAGCAAAATTATCGTAAGATAAAAGTCGCGATTCTCTATCGTCGTTCGATAAATATCGTATCACTTTGGTGTGCAGCAAAATTAATGTAAGATAAAAGTCGCGTATTGCAATGATCGTTCAATAAATATCGTATCACTTTGCTGTGCAGCAAAATTATCGTAAGATAAAAGTCGCGATTCTCTATGGTCGTTCGATAAATATCGTAGCACTTTGGTGTGCAGCAAAATTATCGTAAGATAAAAGTCGCGATTCTCTATCGTCGTTCGATAAATATCGTATCACTTTGGTGTGCAGCAAAATTAATGTAAGATAAAAGTCGCGTATTGCAATGATCGTTCAATAAATATCGTATCACTTTGCTGTGCAGCAAAATTATCGTAAGATAAAAGTCGCGATTCTCTATCGTCGTTCGATAAATATCGTATCACTTTGGTGTGCAGCAAAATTAATGTAAGATAAAAGTCGCGTATTGCAATGATCGTTCAATAAATATCGTATCACTTTGCTGTGCAGCAAAATTATCGTAAGATAAAAGTCGCGATTCTCTATGGTCGTTCGATAAATATCGTATCACTTTGCTGTGCAGCAAAATTATCGTAAGATAAAAGTCGCGTATTGCAATGATCGTTCGATAAATATCGTATCACTTTGCTGTGCAGCAAAATTAATGTAAGATAAAAGTCGCGTATTGCAATGATCGTTCGATAAATATCGTATCACTTTGCTGTGCAGCAAAATTATCGTAAGATAAAAGTCGCGATTCTCTATGGTCGTTCGATAAATATCGTAGCACTTTGGTAAGCAGCAAAATTAATGTAAGATAAAAGTCGCGTATTGCAATGATCGTTCGATAAATATCGTATCACTTTGCTGTGCAGCAAAATTAATGTAAGATAAAAGTCGCGTATTGCAATGATCGTTCGATAAATATCGTATCACTTTGCTGTGCAGCAAAATTATCGTAAGATAAAAGTCGCGATTCTCTATGGTCGTTCGATAAATATCGTATCACTTTGCTGTGCAGCAAAATTAATGTAAGATAAAAGTCGCGTATTGCAATGATCGTTCGATAAATATCGTATCACTTTGCTGTGCAGCAAAATTATCGTAAGATAAAAGTCGCGATTCTCTATGGTCGTTCGATAAATATCGTAGCACTTTGGTAAGCAGCAAAATTATCGTAAGATAAAAGTCGCGATTCTCTATGGTCGTTCGATAAATATCGTAGCACTTTGGTAAGCAGCAAAATAATCAAAAGTTAAAAGTCACTCATCGTAACGATCGTCCAATGTTTATCGTATCGCTTTCGTGTGCAGCAAAACTATCGAAAGGAAAAGTCGTGCATCTCAAACATCTTACGATAAACATCGTATCACTTTAGTGTGAAACAAAATTATCGTAAGATAAAAGTCGCGCACTTTTTTAATCATTCGATAAACATTTTATCGCCTTATAAGTAAGTATAATGTGTGAGAAAGTTTGAAGAACCTCTCTAAATATTTCCTGCTAAAGTTTTATTTAAGTTGGTAACAATCTACAGGTGTGAAGTCAAATAAGAAAGCGCACAAGTTGTGACCTGCGCAATATGACCACACATGTGGGAGGGGCAATAGAAGGGTGGGAGTTAAACATATGTTTCAGCAACAGTTAGTTGTGTTTCTGGATTTAAAATAAAACGACAAATTGGCACAAGTCTAGGCTATCAGCTGATTCGATGGTAAGACTGTAAGGTAATTTATTTTTTGTAATGATGTCTGTCTGAATGTATTCTGTGCTGTGAGCTAAAGCACTAACAGCTGAACAGATTTTAATTTTGAAGAACTCGAAATTTGAGAGCACCTGTAACATTACAAAACTCAAAATTGAAAAATTATGATCTACTTTATCTCAAATTTTGTCACTAAGGATCTAATCACACAGCCACATTTTTCAAAATCACCACAAAATTTATTACAATTTCATTCAAGAAGTTATCAGTAAAAAAACCTGTCGATAGAGTTATACAACAAAAAAAACTTGTCCATTGAACTCTTATAAAAAACTTGTCCACAAAGCTGTTTTAAAAAACTTTTCTGTTTCAAAAATACTTGTCCATATTGCTGTTATAAAAAGACCTATCCACACCACTGTTATAAAAAAAAATTGTCCATAGAGCATTATAAAAAATAAACATGTCCATAGAGCTGTTATGAAAAAACTTGTCCAGAGAGCAGTTATAAAATACCTGTAAATAGAGCAGCTATTAAAAAACCTGTCCATAGAGCTGTTATTAAAAAATGTCCATACAGCTATTATATAAAAAAAAAACCGTCGATAGAGCTATTATTAAAATACTTCTCATATAACTGTTAAAAAGACATGTCATAACACTGTTATAAGAAAATTTGTTCATATAGCTGTTACACAAAATACTGTCTATAGAACTATTACAAAAAAAAAACTGTCTATTGAGCTGATATAAAATAAGGTTTTGTTAAAGAGCTGTTATAAAAAACCTGTTGATAGAACTAATATAAATAAAGCTGTTCATATAGCTGTTATAAAAAATCTGTCCATAGAGCTGTTATAATAAAGCCTCTCGATAAGGCTGCTATAAGAAAACTTGTCAATAGAGTTGTTGTAAAATAACCTGTCCATAGAGCTATTATAAAAAACCTGTCCATATAGCTATTCTATAAAACATCTGTCCATAGAGCTATTCTATAAAAACCTGTCACTAACCCTGTTTTAAAAACCCGGTCTATACAATTTTATAAATAAAAACTGTCCAAATAGGTGTTATCAAAAAACAGGTCCATAGAGTTGTTAAAAAATAACCTGTACAGTGAACTGTTATGAAATAAAAAAACATTTTATATAAGTGTATTAAAAAAAATAAAATAATTAAAAAATATAAAAAAATTTAAATAGGTGTTATACAAAAATACCTGTCCTTAAAGGTGTTATAAAAAACCTGTCAATAGAGCTGTTTTAAGAAAAACCTGTCGATAGAGCTATTATAAGAAAAGCTGTCTATAGAGCTGTTATAAAGAACCTTTCCATATAGTTGTTATATATATTTTTTTTAAACTGTCCATAATGCTGTTATAAAAAAACCTCTCCATAAGGCTATGATGAACAAACCTGTTGATAGAACTATTACAAATAAAGCTGTTCATAGAGCTGTTATAAAAATAATAAAACCTGTACAAGGCTGTTATAAAAAAAGTTGTCAATAGAGTTTTTATTTTTTTAAACCTGTCTATAGAGCTGATATATATACGCGTCCATTGAGCTGTTATACAAAAACCAGTTCATAGAGCAGTTATAAAAAAATCCTGTCGATAGAGCCGTAATAATCAACCACTCCATTGAGCTGTTATTCATAAACCTGTCCATAGAGCTGTTATAAATAACTTGTCCATAGATCTGATATAAAAACACCTGTCCATAGAGCTGCAATAACAAAACATGTCCATAGAACTGTTATAAAATAACCTATCAATATAGCTGTTATATAAAACATGTCCATATAGCTCTTTGAATTACCTTTCTACACACAGCTGTTAAAACAAAAATCAGTACATCAACCATAATCAGTAATATTTTTGTAACTGGTGAATATTAATTATCCTAATCAGGGCTCAAATGTAAAGAAAAATGAAATAACAGTTAAGAAATAATTTACAAAAAACTAAAGCAAAGCTCGACCGCCATCACTGAATAACCGTTTTTCAAGAATGATATTTTTAATTACTTGTCAAAATAATATTTAATGGAACTTATCAAACCGCAATGTCTTGTAATCGTATTTTTTTAAAAGCAGGAACAATTTTTATTTCATCAAAACAGGCGCAATCATTTTACCCCTTTTTAATCGACTATTCGAATTTTTGGGGAAAGGACGACCAAAATAGTTTCTTTGGTCTTTTATATCAGCATTTTAACAATTTTTAAAAAGAATCGGTTGGTACAATTTTGAGGGTACAATGCCTTTTCATTTTCCCCAATTATTCGCCCTTTATTAAGTCTGTTTCTATTTTATATATTGTAAATTTTAATTTTCAAATTTGCTAAAAAATATAGTAAGATTTATTTCTGTTTATGTCAGACAATTCGACCAATAATTATGGACTTGGGCATAATATATAAAACAGAAGGTGATTTATATATACGTAGTTTAAATATTACAAGTATAAGAGGAAATGTTTACCTATTTTTAATGTATTTAAATTGGTTTGTAGTCTACCAGATATTACAATGTGAACAGAGATATTGATCCATAATAATGCTTTTGTAGATCTATATAAAATATCAGGTTCCAATGTATTTACTAAATGTGATAATAGAAGAAAGGCTTGGGAAGTGGCAGAGAGGCCCTAACCTTCTAACAAGTTAATTTTAAAGCAATGTGGATTATTAAACATTGCAATACTGACCCACATTTATTTTTAACAGAATTTTAGAATACCAAATACAAATGTTAAAAGTTATATTAATTATAACAATTTAGTCTTTCTTGGCCAATTGAATAATGACCTACTGAGCAATTCCAATCTAACTAAAGAATTCTGTTTTGTTATGGCTTCCATTGGTCTTCAATCATTAGTTAAAGAACCCACAAGTGAGTATTGGTGTCAGTGCTACACCTATCCTTTTTATCATTTATATTAATGATTTTTTTGTAACAACAGTTTATTAGGTGGGGCTTTTCAGATGGAACTGCATTTATTTATTAAGGGTGATACAGTTATGGAATTAAATAACTTGATAATGCCTACAACTATGATTTTCAAAAAATTACTTAACCCTAGAACACTACTCATTCGTAAAAATTACGACCTGCCCTTTGTAAAATTCGGAGAACTCTTAGACAAAAGACGGACAGGCTCTGTCTTTTTGTTTACCTTCCTGCCATTGTGAATAGAATCCACTGTCTTTTCGGCTAAGCTCAAAGTTGAACTCAAGCTCGCGTCGTATATTTTACGAAAGAATAGTGTTTGCAAAAGTTTTAACTATTAAGTGATTGAATATTTTTTTGTAAATTATTGTTTTTATATTGTTAGTTTTTAGTGTTGTAAATAGTTTATTGTGTAAATAGTGATTTTAGAGTTCAAAGTGTTTGATTTAGCTACTAAGTGTATATTATATCACTGCAAGGAATGTGATTCCCAGTGAAGACAGGACTCTAATTTGGCATTTTTGGCATTCTACCTAATGAACTTATTGTAAATCATTTTTCTCTTTTTATATTATAATTTAAACACTTATAAATGATGTATTTTATGAATATCCGATTAATTTTTCCAATAAAATAATATTTATATTTTTTTCGATTTTTTTTCCAGATTTTTTTTTTTTAAACGTACTTGTAGTGGTGGTAAAAGACATTTTTTTACAGTTAAAATATGTAGGAGTTTATTGTTAAATATTTTTAAAAACAATAAAGGATTTAATATAAAAAAATAGTCAACACTAAAGTAAAGATTAAAAAATAATTATAAAAATAAAAACAGAAAGTAGTAAAATTTACGAATGAATAGTGATCACGTAACAATGAACTAAGAGTAGTAATCTAGGGTTAAAGTAAATCCAAATTCATTATTATCTAGTTATTACTGCAGAATCATTTGTATCAGTATTTACACTGTTCTGTAGATAATTACAGTATCCTCAAGGTAGAAATGTGTCTGGGGTGGGGAGGAAAAGAGGGCCCCCACACACTTCGTTTTTTGCGTTTGCTTTCAGCGGTACAACCCCAATAAAAAAATATAGACCTCAAATGTGTAAACGCCTACCCTACTTTCGTTTTTTTTATCGGAGTAAATAAGAATAAAACGTTTACAAAATTAAAATTTTAAGAATTAACTTGTACTTAAACTTTAAGAATAAATTTAGTTAAGCAGTAATTTGTGTACACAGTTTTCTTGGAATGGGATGTACCGTCAAGTCAGTTTTGGGAAGCAAGTAGATGAGAGGACACGCCCATTACACCAGACACACTCCTAGTCGGAGGGTACTGTAACTGTTTTTGACCCAAAACAGAATATGTTAATAAAGTTATGTATGGAAGTGCTTCCATTAGATTCACATTTAACATGGAAGGATCATGTTAAGAATTTATATAATTGGTTGGACTGGATTATGCGAATTGTATTTTCTTGATTCTTGTGTCAACCAAAGTTACTAACTTGCAATATAATTTGTTATGTTGGGAGGAACACTTGGACAAATAATAACCGTACAAAAACACAAAATACGTGTATGTTACAATGATGACTGCTTTTCTTCATTTTTTTTAAATCGATAGGAATGTTTCATAACGACATATTTATTCTATATAAAGTTTTAAAAGAATTTTATAATGCTAGTGAGGAAGAATATTTTTTTTAATATGTTTAGGAAATAAAATACATTTTGTTCTTCAAAAAATAAAATAAACAACATTTAAGATATATTATGCATATAGGAAATGTAAAATATTTTAATATCTTACCAAAGCAAATATAAAGTTGTAACTATAAAAATTTATATTTAAAACTTGAAAAAGAGTAGGTATAAATAAAATGGATCTATAGAAGATTTTTTGAAAACAGGGAATATTTTATGTGTGAGTGTGTTTTCTTGGTATTTTTCCGTTACACGCTTATATAATATGTATGTTGAAATTAAATGTGTTAATGTAGCAATTTTTATGTGTGGTAATAGTAATAATGCAGGAAGCTATATTTTATTTTTATTATTTTTTCTGAACACCTTTTCTAACATTGTATTAGATTATAAGTTTTGGTCTTTAAGGTCACTCAAAGTCAAACTTTATACAGAGATGGTACAAAGCCTAAGGATTACACATCACTACATTGTACTTATAGATCCTTGTAAATTGTATTTGTTGGTGATAAATAAAAAAGTCATTCATTTCTTCAAGAACTTTTTACTTTATGTGCTGTTTCGGGTATGATTTAAATAAAAAAAAAAATCATTTAAACCACTTAAGTTCATTTAAAAAGAAAGAACTATTAAATTTAATTTTTTTTTTTTTTTTTTTTTTTTTAACAATAACTCTATACTAGGCATTTGGAAATGGCGAGAAATAAACAGTTCATTAGAACAGAATTAACAAAACTTACAAAATATTTACAAGAAACAAAAGATTTATCTTTTTTAACGAAAAACCAAATGCCTTTTTTATTTTTCATGTACGCCCTAAGTCGAAGGATAACTGAGTTTACGACAAAAAAAACTAAAAGCATAATTTCTTGGTAGTTGTCTACAACACCCAAGATGATAATTAATTGTTAATAATAATATTATAATCCATTGCTATGAAATTTACTCTCAACAGTTTCAAAATGGGACTGATGTTTTAACATTTAAAATTTTAACATTAAAATTTCAACATTTTATTATTTTTAACGATAACTCAGTTATCCTTTGACAGAGGGTATTTTTTTTTTTTTTTTTTTTTTTTTTTAATTGTTTTTCGTTAAAGAATAAAATCTTTTGTTTCTTATAAATTATTTTGTAATATCAATAGTTTTCGAGATATTCGGCATTAAAAGTTTTAAATGTCTGCCATTTTGAAAATGTTCAAAATAAAATCCTGTTTTCTGGTAGGGCCTATACTGGTAAAAGGTTACATAAATAATCTGTATAACAAATTTTCACTCAATTATGTTATCTACTTCTAAAAAAAAAAAAAATATTTTCAAACACAAAATTGCCGACAGACAGAAAACCAGGCGTTTCCGGACCTTTGTTTATATAAACTTTTTTGTTATTCTTAACTCTAGAATTAGTTCCCGAAATATTTCCGTGTAATTTTTAATATAGACACTCATTTTATATTAATTACTTTTTCTGACTTTTAGGTTTAACAAAAATGGCTTCTTTAATTTCTCTAAATAAAGAGGGAAAATGTTAAATTTCGTACATATCCACGAATGTAGGCCACGTTCTTATCCATAACCTGTGAAATGATTTAGTCCAAAATAGTACCTAAGAGTTTAAGACTCCTAAATTACGAGTATAAAGTGAAACATGTGCCTTACACTCCAAGCCATTTTATGTTCCTACAACTCGAGACTTTGAAGAACTCTAAATAAAATATTTATTTGTGACTAATAAAAAAAAAATATTTGGAACAATAAATAATAAAGTTAATAGAATGTAGGGACACAGAGAATGGATGTTTGACTTGTTTTCAGGCAGATGTTTAGAATGATACGCTAAATTAAGAATCTTCTTTTTCCACCTTTTTTCCTCTTTTCCTTAAGACGGAAAACCCCTCGGTCATCATCCTCTTATAAAAAAAGATAAAATAAAGACCTCTAACCCTTTCGTACTCTAATAGCGTCAGGGTCGGAAGAGAACAAGAGTTGATCAAGAAAGACCTGATAGGAAAGATAAAAGAGACGGATCTAACCCAAAAGTACAAGAAAAATTGTGTAGATACAGATAGAGTCCCATCGGGGTTGTCAATCCCGTAATAACTATAATTAACCCCTAAAATTGTAAAATTTCTAAATTGTGATACAGGCACAGCTAAATATCGTGGATTATACATTTGTTTTGTACCGCTGAAAATTATAATGAAAAAGTTTGTGTTAATGTTTTTTCAACATTTATCTTTACTAAGGAAATGTAAAACTTGCTATTTTAATTTTCCAGGTTTCCAAATGAGCAACCTATGCGCAATCTGTCAAGCGCCATCGCAACAACGATGTGCAATGTGCAAGAATGTCCACTACTGCAGCAAAGAACATCAAATACAACACTGGAAAAAACACAAACAAGAATGTTCCTGTTACAAGGTCGCAGAGTCTGACAAGTTCGGTAGATATGTAGTAGCAACAAGAAACATATCAGCTGGTGAAGTAATAATGAAAGAAAACCCTTTAGTGATAGGACCGAAAGTCGTTTCTCTTCCTCTTTGTCTCGGATGCCACCGATCGGTAAAAGCTACAAGTCCAGATGATGAAACGCCTCTTAGTTTTTATTATTGTCCTGATTGTGGTTGGCCATTATGTGCTCCACGATGTAAGAACTCCAATCTCCACCAAGCGGAATGTAAATTAATGAAAGGGAAATATTTTCAATCTCAGATAACCTATCAAACAACGCCTAAAAAGGAATCAGCTTATTGTACAATACTACCGCTTAGATGTTTGCTTTTAGAATCGAATAAGTTAAAAACTCTATTAAGCCTAGAATCACATTTAGAAGACAGAAGAAACACAGCGTTGTACAAACTTTTAAAAGTTAATGTTGTAGGCTTTATTAGAAACTGTATAGGTTTAAAAGAATTCGACGAAGAAACTATTTTAAACGTCGCTGGTATACTAGATACAAACGCTTTTGAAATCAGAAGGAGTGCAGGAAATATAAAAATACGAGGACTATATCCACAAGCAGCTATGCTGTCACATGACTGTAGGCCTAACACGAAACATAACTTTGTAGGTGATGATTTCACTTTAGTTTTAACTGCTACCCAAGATATAAAAAAAGGCGACACCATCACTGCAACATACACACAAACACTTTGGGGAACACAAGCAAGAAGAGCACATTTACAAGAATCTAAATGTTTTAATTGTACTTGCGAAAGATGTTCAGATCCATTCGAATTTGATACTTACCTGAGTTGTATCCTTTGTTCCAAATGTAGAGGTTATGTTGTTTGTAACGATCCACTAGACATGACGTCAGATTGGGCGTGTCAAAACTGTGGACATAAAATTACAGGCAAACAAATGTTACGTGGAAATGAAAGTTTCAAGAAGGAATTGGAGGGAATTGATAAATCTGTGGGAGAATTAGAATCATTGATTGAAAGATATTTGAAAGTGCCATCTGTGTTTCATGATCGGAATTATCACATTGTTCAAGCAAAATATGCTCTGACACAGTTGTATGGGAACATGCTGACAGGTGAGGTTTAGTGAATAAAATTACTTAATATAAGAAGAAATTACCGAAAAATTGTTTCAAAAGTTCACCATTTTAAATTTTAGTAAACTTTTTTTCAATAATATTCAACGAATAGTTAAACAAAACAAAAGCTTCTATATTTGATTGAAATTAAAATTCGGACCACTAGAGCTACTTTTATTGGTTTTGTTTTTTTGAAGTTATTTTTTAATTCTTTTGTTTTTACTCTCTTATTTTGTATCGTAGGAAACTCGTTTGTGCATTATTGGAGATAGATTTTAAAACTATACACAATGAACTGTTTTGAGACGTTAGGTCAAAATGTACCCTATACCTGAAAAACATTTTATAAAGTTTCATAATTGGAATAATTTTTATATTTAGTGGTTTGTCTTGGGCTGTTTGTAAAACTAAATAGTGAAACAAAAACTGTATTAAATAACTGCCGTGGTAAAATCTGTGGACATTAAATTTCATAATCTCAGCTTAAAAAAAATAGCCCAATTAGTCAAATTTCAAGCAAAAGAAAATTTATTAGTACCTATGTAATTTGAAATAATATAATGAAATTAGAGCTTGGTGTTTGACACAGAGCTGTATTTTGAGTTGTAATACTTTAACAATTTTGTCAAATTTTTATTGAAATTATTTGTACAGACTTTGTGATATTCAAAGTTTAAACGACGAACACTTTCTGTTATTGGCTTTTTTATGTTTGGATGAATAGAGTAAAAGTTTTATCAAAATAATTGTTACAGCTAATTTCGAGTGTCTTTTTGACCCATAAATGGAAGCTTCAGCCATTTACAACTTGATTGGTATAATATCGTTTTGCTTATGGTTATGTGAAAAAGATAGTGCAATGAGATTGCACCTTTTTTTTTCCTTTTTTTTCTGCCCTTCATTTTTGGGAAGAATGTGATCATTATATGTTTTGATACTTTGATATTATAGTTGTTTTTTATTGTTGTTGTTTTATTGTTTTTTCGATTGATATGTAAGAAAGTTGATGCACTGTTTTTGCCCATAATATTTTTATCACCGTTAAATATAGGCCCAATTTTTGACTAATATAGGCATTTTTTACATTTTGTAAATTTCGTAGAAGTAGTGAAAAATCTTCAAAAGACAAAGGGAGACATCCCAATTCCCAATATGATCAATTTTTAAATTTAGTTAATTTTATTACTCCACATAACAGGATTTTCCAAGCTTTGAAATGAAGTATTTTGACAACTATTCAAGGATTGTAATAAATTGTTAGCAAACATGACACCGTCACATCTATAGCCATTGCCGTATCATGTAGCAGCACTTTACGGTAAAATACAAAATTCAATCTGATTTAAAATAATAAATCTGTAATATTTGTACCGACCAATCCTCAGTGAGACCACCCAAATAGATAAATATTTTACCACCCCACGTCACTGAGAAAAAAATATAGAAAATATTATTGTGAATTTAATTTTTTTTTCATCGTCAACGATGGTGCTCCCATCTGTACAAATTTTTACAAACCTTAAATAATTACTGTATTTAAATTGTGTTTTCAAAGCTTGGGCAATTCTAAAAGTAGTTAAAGGAAACTCATTCTATTTATGATTACAAGTTAAAATTTGTCATCAGTTTTTACACAAGTAGTCTTTTAAGTCACTAAAATAAATTTAGGAACTTCTTTTTATCTGCATAGTTTAGACAAAGTATAGTATGGAGTTAAAAATCAATGTTTAGTTTTCAAAATTTGAGGTTAGGCTTACCTTTAAAACCTAAATTTGTATTTTGTCAAAATCGGCTCTATCTGTTTTGTTTAAATTTGCTGAAACGTACTTCTTAAGGACCAAAATAATGTATTAGTCACCATCTCATAAAATTTGCAATTGATATCAATAAAATGTAGATAAAGCATTTTCTTGAAACACCAGATGTAAATCAGAATTATTGTTAGGGAGTAAAAATGAAAAAAATCGCACTATTTTCATTCCAATACTGAATTAAACTTATTGTTTGGTATATTCATTTAGTTTTTTAATCAACAACTCCAGATATTTTTATGGAGATATCATATTTAATTTTTAATTATTCGTGAGGGTGTGTGAGAATATTAGTACAATAGTAGAGCATCTTTTATTTACAAACATTTAAATATAAAATGTTCATGTGCATGTTTTTCAAATACTTATGAAAATTTAATTTCAACAGAACTCTCTGATAAACAACTAGAATATGCAGAAAAGCTGTGTAAAGAATTGATATCATTAGGAGATATTCTGGATCCTGGACTTTCTCGCTTCAGAGGTTCTATTTTGTACGATCTCCAGGCTGTACAAGTTATCCAAATCAAAAGACAATTTGAAAATGAAAAAATAACTAAAGACAAAGCTCAGGTAGGCTATGAACATTGGAAATTACTGATGAAATTTGAATTTTAAATTGTCAATATTACGTAACAATGTTTAAATATAAATAAGAAGGAAAACCCTAGTATTAATATTATGATTTCAAAAAGTACTACAATGTTTAGCCTGATTATTTAATAGTATTTCCGTTTTAGGAATGTATGGGGGATGTTATGGACATACTACAACAAGCAACCAAAATACTTTCCAGTGAGCCAGATCTTGCATATCTCTTACAACATCGAGTTCAAGAACTTGCTGAAATGTGTATCTAACATGTTAATCTTGCTTGTATAAATATTACTTTATAAAATAAAAACTAGTTTTTTAGTTTTTCATTAAGGATGGTCATTGTTTTATTACAGTACCCACATTTAATATTTTGTAAGCAATTTATGTTTGATGTTACAAGACAAAGCATAGAGGAAGGTCCTGTTGAGTACTTGGTGACACCAAAGTAGCTACTTCTTGGCATTGGCCACAAGTTTGGTTTGGAGACCCAAGCAAGTTGGAAGCATGAGAGGGTTTTGAAGGCTGGTTGAGCATTGGACTTTGATCAACAGGATTGTCTGAATTAGGTTCACACCTATCAGGCAAGTTTGAAAGATCAGCTGACTGATAAAGTTCCTCTTGGTCAGGATTGGGCGACATCTGAATTTGAGTTTTTGGTCTCTCTTCTGGTTCCTAAGTTGTCATCAAGATGTCGGTTCATAAAGTCATAATAAAAATCTTTTCCAGACATACGTGTTTGTTTTATTGAAGTGGTGTTTGATTTTTAGTGTTTCAGCAAGTTTGTAAGTTAGTTTTAAAAATTCAGGTATTAGTTGACTATCCAAAGCCTTTAGATGATTGTATATTATTTTCTCTTGGTCGCGATCAAACGTTCTACTAAACCTGCCTTTGTTATCCGAGCAGCAAGGCTTAGCTGTTACCTCTTTCCCTTCCATTAAGTATTCTCTTGATATTACCTGACAATACTTTTCCGGACTTCTCTTAAAAGATTTGGTAAACATTTATTTTTCTAAAATTAAGTGTTTGCTACCAATTGTAAGAGAACTCTTGACAGGAGTAGTAACAGCTTATAACTTTTGTCTTAGGGTCTGATAATCATGAATGGAGTTAGAACTAATGGCCAAGGGTGCCATGTAGAGGGAGGATACCAAAGGCTTGATTAAAAACAAGCCTGTTGTCATCAGTTTTGTCCATCTAATGATTTATCACTGATTTAAGCCTACATAGAAATTAAATTTATAACAGCAGATAGTTTTCATTTTGAATCTATAATTGAAGTATGCACATCGTGAAAAGATGTTATTATTAGCATACCTGTATTCAAAGTCACATATCTCATAATGATATATATTTCTGCCATCCTTAATAATGATAAAATTCTTTTCCTTTTCTCTTAGGACTTGGAATATTTATTTAATTTCATATTATAAACATCATCTAATAATTGTGCTTCAAAAGTTTGAAAAATTACATTATGAAAATTAGGAAATAAATATTACTGTCTGATTATTTTTTTAAATAAATATTATAATATTAATCATATACTATACAGTTTTTAATTAGCCTAATAGTTACTTGTCTTATAAGCTTAAATTATGATTTTTTTTTTTTTCAATTAATTATTTAATTTACTTTATTATTTTAGTAATGTAATTAGACTACATTTTCTATTTTTAAAAAAGTTTTAAATATGAAAAAAAGCTTTAAACAATATAAGAAGACTCTAATATAAAACAATCTTTCATTTTTCTTTTTTGAGGCATAATTGTCAATTAAAGTACCAAAGTCTAATAAAATCATAAAATTACAAAATCGCTTTGTTCATTTTGTATCTTTTCTTTACCAGTTGTTAATATGATGTATAGCCAAGAAAGACCTTCCCCAAATAGCGCTCTTACTTACATTTGGATAAATGCTGATGTCCTTCTTCAAACATTTTCTTTAGTATATTTGACAATACTTTAAAGAGGATTGTCTTTTAAACTAATACCTGAACTTTCCTTAATACAGCCATTTATACCTTTAACATTTTATGATTTGTTCCTGACAACTGAATATATTTTAATAAAAAAAACTCAATCTTCCTCACTCATATAAAGGAACTTTTCACTGTACATAGAAATTTTCTTCTCATTTCTTCAAGAAAAATATCCAGTAATGGGAAGAAGAAACCACACCTGTATTTTTTTAAGTATATATAAACTTCTATAGATGCCCAGCATACAAATTCTGCAGTGGGTAAATCGGATTCTGGGCATCACGTTCTTTTTTTTTCTAACATCACACTCAACTTTTCTTGTTGTTTAAAGCTGAAAATGCTCAGTAAGCGGCTGAAAGACTGATTTTTAAAGAGAGGCTATAGGCCTATGCTATAGATAACACTTTTTGTTCCTTATTCTCACGACCGACCTTGATCTCTCGTTTGGGCATATAAAGCCATGCATAGCCTACTTCATACCTAAATTTCACCTCTTTGCTTTCTAGCTCTGTTTCAGATCAAAGGGTGCACCGCAGCGGCATGAGCCAAGCTGTCGCCACCAGGATGCCACCAGTCTAATCTTGCATGCTTATTTCAGTATCGAGTAGGCAGCAGAAGAAGATGTAACTTGTAGCTCCTCCAATAAATTCACTAACAAGGTATTTGTAAGGTAACTCCCATCCTTCACCTTGCACGCCACATCTACCAAACCTGGGCTCCTGCATGATCAGTCGCGAGGCTTTACCTGACTGGACTCTGTCTTTACCTCGCCCTTCGCGCGGATACATAACGTTCTTCCACATTTACAATCTCGATACGCCCATGGAAAGAGCTTCTCAGCTTGGTACATGGAAAACCTTTCCTGTTCCCTTGTCCCACGAGATAGGGGTTCTAACAGGAAGGAAGGTGGTTTTTAGTGAGTAAGAATCTCACACTATTGGGAAGAGCGGATTTCTCCCTTTGTCTTTTGAAGATTTTCCACCTATCCTGCGCAATTTAAAAAAAAAAAAAAAAAAAAAAAAAAAACATCATTTGTACACACAAAAATTAGATCTACATTTTCTCTTCAACCTACACTTTAAAATTAATATTTTCTTATAAGGACTATCTAAAATGAGCTATGAGTATGGCTGAACAAGCATAACCTACAATATATTCTCAAAAAAAGCAAGAAGTTCATGCATAACGTTTTTATTAGATATCATTTAAAGTTTCTTTTGATTTTTAATGTTTTATGAAAAGTAGCGACTTATATAACATGGTGGCCGTTCTCATTGAGAGAGAACTTGTTTTGTTGAGCAATGGATACAGCTGGAAGAGTTTTATGTTTGCCCTTTTTGGGATATGTATTCATTGTAAGTTAAATAGTATAAATTTTTTATACCAGACAACAGCACATTCTTGACATAATATTCTTGTTTTGAAATAATAAATCTACAATAATATTACCGACATATATTTTTCTCAGTGAGGCAGAACAATTTACTAAAACTTTGTCCAGTCTCACTGAGGGAAAGTCGGTAAAGAATATTACAGATTTATTAATTATTTTTAAATATCTTTTAGTTCATGCAAACAATGCTAGGGTGAAGGTAAGTAGAGTTTTCACCTGTAAAACTCCCCTGCCCATGCCACAAACTTATATTCTAGTATAACCTACAACCTCCAAATTACACACCACACAAGCAAGACATAATATGTGATTTCCAATTGTTGTATATAATATCAGAATTTAAACTGCTTTTCTGCCTGCTAGAGCCACGCAACAATTGAAGATTAAACAGTTGGTAGTTTCATTTTCAAGTCCACATTGGTTACACAGAAAGCCCCCCCCCCCCCAGCATAGGCCTTTACCATTTATAAATGCTTTCAAAGACCACAGTATCCCATTAGAAGACCTGTGATTTGTTCAGACCCAGTGTGATTCCATAGATAGGATGTCATTCATAAATATTTTACTATGAAACTGTTTCATCTCTTATGGTGTTTTGAGCTAATCCATTATTTGTTTGATGACACCTTAACCTAGAGTTAAGGTTCAACAAACTTTGTTAGGGGTCTTTCTTTTGCCAACTTGTCAGCTTCCTTGTTACTGTCAATGCATGTGTGTCTAGGAATCCAGTGCATAGTTATTCTAGATAACATGTTAAAGTTTTCAAAATATTCTTCTTTTTTTGAGCATCACCGATATAATACATTGTGTCCCATAAACGTAATCCACTGTTTCACCTGTCATGGAGTAGTTGTTTTTGAACCAATTTTCTTCAATGTTCCATGAATGTTGTTTTAGATACATATAAAAGTATATCACACAATGTTCGAGTAAATACCTTGCATGTAAGCAAAATGGAGGCTGTTTAAAATATAACATAGTTTTCCGACAAATAGATTATCTTATTTTTATTAACAGCTGTTATGTTAATGTAAGGAAAAAACTATTAATGTATTCATCTTTATTGTTTATTTTATTGTTTTAATCATGTTTCAATAGAGCATTAAGTAATGTTCAATGGGCAATCACATTTAATAACCACCATCATTCAAATCAATAGCAAAAAGTAAAATACTACTACTGGAAACTGGAAACATAGTGACAAACTGCAAAGTTTTGGTTTGGGCAACAGTGTCAGTTAATATAGTATATGACATTTAAGAGAGCACTATCAATGGACAAGTACTATGGTGTATTGAATCAACACGTGATTTCACACCTTATAAGTTCCAGGAATGGAGTCTTACATCTTCTAACAAGATAGAGCAACTCCACACTATGCTAATCTTGTGAAACAATGAACTTGCTGGTCGATGGATTGGGAGGGGAAGTGAATTTATGGATTGGCTGCCAAGAACCATTACTGACTTCTTTTTATGGAGCTACTTAAAAGAACGAATTTACTCTTGCACCATCAATACGGATGAGGAGCTGATTATTGAAAATGAAATTCTCAAGATTTTTTCTGGTTTGTCCATGATGCATTCATTCAATGGTCCTATCAATGATAGCAGTAGATAGTTTCAAATTTGAATAGTGATCATTGCTTCTACTTTAATATTTCATTGTTGATTATTCCTATAATATTAACTTAAAAATGAAGTTTTAAGATAATCTAATAGCACCAAAACTGTTTTATTTTAAACAATTATCATTTTGTTTACATGAACAATATTAATAAGTATTGGTTTTATACTTTTATACATATATCTACAACATTCATTCGATATTTTAACCAAATTTATAAAAAACAACAGTTCCACAACAAGTCAAACATTATACAAACTGTATAATGAAACAGTGTGAGATTATTAGTTTAAGTATCACTATAGTAAACCAGTACCGAGTTGGCCACGAACGGAGAAAATTAGGAACATGCATTAGCTTTCGGTTCAACTTCACCCAAGCCTCTTGAACTAACAGCCAACATATTTTTCACAATATACCGCATACTGTGACTGTGTAACAGATACAGAAGTTTACCTGTTATAAAGTATCAGATATATATATTTAGTAACCATTACCTTCTGAAGATGACTTAACGAAGGGATGTCTTTTATAACAAAATAACAACCAAGATAATGTTTTATTGACATTGAGTTTATTAAATATACATACACCACATTATTTTGTGTTATTTTTTTTCTTGTTTTTGTTAAAAATAACAAATCATCTGACAGTTATATTGCTATAACTTTATATACATTAAGCAATTTGAGCAAAAGTTACAAATTACAAAACAATCTTGATATCGGTCGTTTCCCCTTCATCACAACTTTGCTAACAAAACAGCATTAGAATCACCCATTATAAAATGTCCCTTAAAATATTTATTAATGATAAACGTGATATGCACAACAGATAATATTATGATTCCAATTATTATTACTGATATTCAGATATTTACAGACACGGAAACAGAAAATAGACACTAAACATTCGTTCAAGCATTTTACGTTATACATTGCTTCGAATTCAAAAATCTACTTTTTTCATTGAGGATATGATGTGATGATGTTTTTAACATAATCTTTAATATCACGTATATACCCTGCAAAACAGACAACCAATAAGTGATGATTTTTTTTTTTTTTTAAAGATCCAGCCTTATTTTATACAAAGTCATTTTTACATTTATTGCTCAACTACTCCATCGTTTAAATTAAAATTTATAAACTTTTGAACAAATATATAACAAAAAGACAAGACAAATTGTTGAAATGTCCATCTTAAATCTTAACAAACAAAACAATCACACGTTAACATTTATTGTGGTAACAATTTTACTGTCAATAGATTTTTAAAACACTTGTAAATTACGAGGGTCTTCTAGAAAGTGAAAAAGGTTTTTGTACTGTTGAAATTTATAAAATTATATAATTTGTAGTTCCCCCCCCCTCTATTTTAAAGGGATGTATAATTGAAAATCCTGCCGATTATAAAAATCATTCAATGATATGTTTTTAAGCCTACAAAACATCCAACAGGCAGAAATTCATTGGACAAATTAATTGTGAAAGACCAAGATTAAGATTATAGATTATGACTCTTGGCCCTTCCTCGCCGTTGAAATCATAGCTATAGGCTTCTGCTCCAACTAAAAAGAAAATATGGAGGCATTAAAATCCATATTGGTCATATTAAAACCAAAAAAAATAATAATAATAACCATGTAAAGACAAAAATCAGCTAGAATATTGTGGGAATATTAACCAAACTAAGCTTTCAAAAAAGGATCTCAATAGGAGAGGCAAAACAAGTTTTCAGAAGTTTGTGGACTGACCAGTGAAAAACAATCCCACTAGGAGAATGGTTTTCAAACTTTAAAGGAATCAAACGATCTACAAATACATACATAAATCATTATATAGAAAAACTTTTTCATCTCATTCAAGAATTGGCCACATATGGCCTTCAACGCTTTAAAATGTCAAACTCACCAATGTGTACAAAGTACGGAGAAAGGGCTGAAAACTTGACACATTATTATTGAATGCAAAGAAGTACACTAGGGGAAAAATTACAAAAAGACCTATAACAAACCAACAATGAGAATGAAGACCTAAGTTTGAAGATCATTGCCACACCATCACTATACTGCTCATCTGTACAGAACATATTGTGACATTGGCATCACTTATTGCTGGAAACATACTAAAAAGTAAGAATTAAGTAATCTATATTTATTCTATGACTATATAATTAATTTGAGTAGAATCTTCTGCTACTCGCAGTATTTTCTAAACTTCCGTAGACGTGTTTCGGATGATATATATTTTCAAAAATTGTTTGTTCATCAGATGGTAGGTATTTTACAGGCTTATTTGATCCCCATAGTCTTTACATGCTTCATAAGAAGCTCAAGATGAAAACTAGTCTTGTCACGTTTCAAAACAGATGTCATGAGTCGCAATAAAGAGAGACTTATGTTATGCCCCCCCCCAACATATTAAATTTTAAATGATTCATACTTCCTGGATGACCCTCATATTTTTCCTATACTATGTAAAACTGAAAAATTAAAAATAACTATCAAAGAAAAATCATTGTTAAGAGTATTATTTAGACCTTTATCTGTGAGAAAAATTATTAGTTGTATTATACAAAAAAATTTAAATAACACGATGTCTACTTATTGCAAATAACAAAATTCATAATATATAGATAATCAAAATATTATAACTATTATAATTATAATAAAGCAACAACATAATCAATTAGGCCTTGATATTTTGTAGAATTTCTTACAAGACAAAACATTTGTTTATTCCTACAAAACATATCCATTCACAAAACAATTTTTCAGTTATAGTTTAATTTCTCAAATTTTCTGTTTTATAAGGTTAAACCAAATGGCGATTTTACAGTAAGAGTTAAAGTGGTGATTGCTATTGGTCAAGCACAGTGATTTTAAAGAGTGGTTGGCTGTTGTTACACCTGTAAAATATTGGCAACAAGCGTTTATAATTTCTTTGTTAAAAATTGCATTCTCTGAAAAACAATAATTAGATGTCGTACCATATAGACTCTTAATTTAAACATTACAAATTAGGATAAAATGTTTTATACAAATATGTAAATAATAAATCATCTAACATTTGGAATTACCAAGAATAGAAAACGTTTAAAAAATATTTTCTAGGTACTTTTGTTTGCACAAATTGAATTATGAATGTATCTGAAATTAACAAAATTCACATCCAGCTCATTTTGTTTGCAATGAGAGTTGTTAAGTAAAAAAATAAGATAAAACACTTTATTGAAAAGTATTTTTTTTTAAAAACAACAATTTAAAAGAACATCTGGCTTATTTCTATAATGCATCAAAATTTGAACAAAAATGTGTTTTTAGGCTTAGTATTTTTGACTCAAAATTTAGCCTGGTTGTTAATCTTCACCATCTAAAAGCATTTATTCGTAAAGTTTCATTAACGTCCATTAATAATTTCTATGCATATGTAAACTTTGAGGATATACTCAATGAATAAACCAATTAACATCGAAAACATATTGTTTTCTTTGTAATCTAGTAATCAACAAATTTGTTTCTAAATATTTTTTTACTAAGATATCTAATGAAATAGATATTTTTAAGAAACTAAAAAAAGGTACCATTTTATAAATTAATTGTTAATACCAAAATATGATCACCTCCAGATAGGAATAATTTTTGTGTGTAGCTTTAAAATATCCTTCACAACTGATTTAAGCAATAAATTTATCCCCCTCTCTTCAGATCAAAAGTGTTTTATATCGTTTCTTATTTTACTCAACTATATTTTCTCTTTTATAATCTATTATTAAAAATAAAATCTAGTTGGGCCTAACCTAACCTAAAACAATAACACTGTGAGAATTAGTAGAGAACTAGTTAAGAATCACACTATACTATTTTACCAAATGACAAACAAATACTGACCAAATCACCAAAATTACCAGTCAAATGTTAGCTATAGTATATGAAACAAACAAATAATGAAAATGACAAAAATCACATCTCAGTTTTAACATAGCTAGTCACTGTAAATCACAATTTTGTTTAACCAATTACCAATAAGAGTAATGGTACTTTCATAATCACTGTGAAAGAATCACACATCTGTGAATCATTAATCATTCAAAATGTTTTACAATTGCTTAAGAAAAATGGTAATTTGAATTAAGATTCTGAATGAGCTAAACAGAATTACGAAGTGATTGGGACAAAATTATGTGGGGTGAATCAAATAGATTGTATAATTTTATTAATTATTGTAAAGAATTCTAAAATAGAGAGTTCATTCTTAACTAAAATGGTTTACTTAAATATGTATTTCAATATATTTACAAGAAATTATCCTTACTTGGCCAATTAAATTCTTTAAAATAATCATTATACAAAATCACATGTACACATAATCTAAAAAGTTCAACATTTTTAAAGTAATAATTTTACATAATCTCAAAATGAACAAATCTTTTATGTAAATTTTCTTACAAGCAAACGTACTCGATTTCTGTATTACATGTAATATTCAAAATAAATATATTTTCTTGTTATATGGTATAAGTTCTGAACAAATAATACACTAAAACATCACAGATTTCCAATCATCCAGTCTATATTATATATTAAATTGTTTACCAATACATTCACAAATCGAATATTAATTGGCACAAATATTCCACATTAGAATATATACTTCTGTTAGTTAAAATATCTAAAAATTAAAAATCTGATAAGATCTTAATTTTAATATAATGAGTGTTCATCCCTAATAATTGACGACAATAATAACCACCGAGAAATTTTACAACGGAAGGTTCAGTCCCCTTCACCAAATATTCTTACACAAAACGCAGTCAGTCTTCTGTCCAACATTCTACCAACCTTCCAATACCAACATTCTAAGTATTTACAGTTCTCAATTATTCACACAATGTAATATTAAGTATTTTAAGGTAATACAGTCAACATAACAAGTGTTAAATTCAT
Organism: Aphrophora alni; assembly: GCA_963513935.1. Taxonomy (NCBI): domain Eukaryota; kingdom Metazoa; phylum Arthropoda; class Insecta; order Hemiptera; family Aphrophoridae; genus Aphrophora; species Aphrophora alni. The sequence goes on along the minus strand of OY740767.1, from coordinate 47,046,774 downwards.
AAAAATGTAATTTTAACTATAATTTGTTTAAATGTTGTTAGCAAGAGTTATATTTTCACCAAAAAATTTACCACCTTCGTTCTAAAACAAAATGCTAAATTGAATGTCTCTTGAAAAAGTACTGTTCTAGAAAATGACCAGCAAAATTAATTGAGAATTCTTAGACTTAAATTCATTCCCATTTATCAACCAATTTATTCATTCGATGCCTTTTTTTTTAAATTGTACACATTTTAAAACTTTACTTCAAAACACAAGGACATAATTTTTTTCAAGCTCGAAGTAAGGAAAGTAACAGTTATTATTTTTGAAAATCCTACTAAATTTTAATTATTGTTATAAAAGCTAAAAATAAATAATCTTAAAAGTTATATTAGCTACGGATAACATATATTCAAAGAACTGTTATTTTCTTACTATTACATGAAATAATATGTATTAACTATTTCTTAAATTATAGCATTTTCAAACACGTATGAAAAGATATTACACAAAATATAACCATGTTACTTTTCTTGACAATAACAGTATCATAATAAATTAAAACAAAAAAAAATCACTAACTTTTAAATTACAAGTTTAAAAAAGAAATACTAATGTACCATTTTTTAAAGTATGAATCATTTTGCTCACTGAAACCATGCATCACCAGCACAGTTCTACATGTCCCACATGTCACAAGTGTCTTCCAGTCTTTGTGTTACATTATAAAACACTGTCAATCACCAATCCAGGTTCTGAAATATCTTCTGCGATTAAATGTAAGAATAAACAAAGTATTCGTCCTGCTGAAATTGATCGACAATTTGTAGAAGAGTGTAAATGAAAAATATGCATAATGGTGTAAGCTGTTTAATGAAGGAAGAACTGATCCGTCACGATCCTGATGGCTAATTCATTACTGATAACATGAGAAACAAAATTGATAAGCAAAATCATGAAAACAGATGCTTTAATATTCCACAAAGCTTTCTCTTTAATTTATAACCTTGTTTCTGTTAAGTGCTGTATAAAAAAAGCTGAAAGAAGTTTTGGGAGAAACTTAATATGTCCAACCAACCAGCGTTAAAGGACACCGAGAACATGATGCATCTCGTACAACATACAGCCATCATAAACAAATGATGGTGAATTGATAAAATTAGTTGTGGATTGATTAAATGGTCATGATCTATCCAAGATTGAGATTAATCTTCTGGTCAATTGACAAAACAAGAGAATGCAAAATAAACTGACATGGATGTGATAAATAACATATTGGAATCACATTTATATCTATACAGATGACTCAATGAATCCTAACAATTATCACTCTAGTTTCAGTGTCTCCTTACCTAAATTAAATATATAACTCTTATACAATCGTTGTCATTGTCTAGTCTTGAAACTGAATTGATAGCAATACTTACAGCCCTCCAGTTATGCAAGGATATATCGGACATTTGTACACTAACAGATTACAGATCATCTCTGCATGCTTTTTCGTCATATAAACCATCACCATTTTTCTGTTATATTGAGGAAATTCACTGCTTACTACAAATTACACACAAAAATGCATGGATCCAGAGTTATTATAATGCATCAGGAATGAGAGAATAAACGCATCAAACACGGAATACAAACCTCTAATGATGGAAACTTTAAAAACTCGTTTTAAACGAAAGAACAAATATTTTCAAGGAGATTTGGATGGAAGCTTCAAAGTGTCCTTTAAATGGTAGAACCCTTTATGAAACTAAGGAACCAAATGACTTTACAATGTACAACAATATATCAAGAATTACGCAAACAATCAGAACAGGCCATACAATTACTGAGCAGTATCTGCACCATTTTCACTTGAACCAACTCACCATTGTGTAAGTGATGCAACAGTGAAAAACAAAGGAACACATTATTCTCAATAAGATAGAGACTAATAGAATGCCTCAAGTCATCAAATCAAGAGATAATGGACATAATTTTAAGAAACAAAATACTTCTAGTAACGGCTGTGAAAAAATATTAGAAGTGTCGTACTGTCGATGTTGAATAGCCTTGTAGGCATATATCAAAAAGTAAGTAAATGGACAGGTGGCAGACTTCTGTAATGAAGGGAACAAACTTCTGCCACAACTCAACTAACAGATATTATAGAAAACTAAATAAATGCCAGTTTGAAACTGTGTTCAATATTAAAGCTTTCTGTCATCTGTATTAAAACAATTCTTACTTAAAAAAGGTAGTTTTTTTTTAATATGATGCTGTTATTTGTCAATCTGCAAAACAGCTGGAAAAACTAATACAGTTATTGTAAAAACTAAATACATATGATGGTAAGGAAACAAAATGTATAACATTATTTAAATGTAAGATTATAATTATTTTTAAATGCAATCAATTCTCAATAATGCAAAGTAATATAAAATATTTAACACTTTCTAAACTTGGATCACTTTTCAGTGTTTTTCAATTGTTGTAGACGACACAAATGATGCAATCAAAACTTGTTAGGGGGCTTATAAACACAGGGTCCTATATAATTTAGGAGGCCTATAATAGGCTATATGGCATATATTAACAAAAAGTGTATGCAATTCTTGTACGTACAAAAATAATTATATGGAGAGATCTAATTACAATTATATATTATAAAATATTTAAATTGATGAATATCATAGTTCATAGTTGTACTGATGAGTATGATGAACCAGAAATTAGAAGGTTGTTAATTTAGCAGTTCAATCTAAACACCCACCTAAACAACTATGTCCTGAACATTAATTTTTGTGCACAAACATTTTATTAAACAAAAGCATAAGTAGTAATCAAAGGTGGGGCAACTCATATACTGAACTTAAGACATTACATTTTGTCATTTTTAGGAATTCAGTTGGGAGTAAGAAAAATCTGATGTTTTCAGTTTCGACATATAAGATGACAGTAGAAGGTGATGATCCATTGGCATAGCTACTAAGTTGCATTGATTATACATTTTAAATTGTACTTAAGTCCTTTCACCCCCCACCCATTATAGTACATACTCACAGAGACATGCGTTTTATGAAAACCACCTTTTTTAATTCAACAAACTTCTATAAATATTTTAAAACAGGAACTGAAAAGAAATTTAAAATCTGACTGACATTGTACTTCCTTACTTTTGTAAAACTGTTATTTAAAGTGTAAAAACACATATAGTTTTAATACGCTTAAATTTTTATCTAAATCTAAATCATGTTTCATTTAATTATATTTCTTCTGGATTTCATTACCTCTTGAAAGTCTGACTAAATAAAAATTATATTTTTAAATTAATAATTACATTCTAAAAAGAAGTTCAATGATATTTAACTTTTTCATTCTTCCACATTTGTTATTTACACTTCCATACATTTTAATTTATACACATATATATTTTCATTATAAACTAATTATATCTAAATATATATATTTATATTTATAATATATACAAATCACATATACAAATATCAACATTATAAAATATTAATTTTTCTGTTTTATTGATTTTTTTTTTTTTTTTTTATTTCTTCGTTATTTTTATTTATTTATATTTGTGTGGGCCTTGACAATATTAGCACAAATAAATCAGAAACATGGCAAAAAAATTGAGTTAATATATGATATAATTTTGTAATCAGTAGATACTGTATTTAAAACAAATACAATACATATTTTTAATAGAATAAAGTAATTGTATACCAACCAATACTATTTCAGAATAATTTTTAGACGATGTATATTTTTTTATAACACTGTCAAATTTTTAAAAGGAAAATAAACTGTTCAAAGCAATGTATTAATTAACTTTCTCACATAACCATTCATAAAAACCAAACCATAAGCAAAATGTATCCTTTACTAGTCTCTCAAAAAAATGTATATTCCAGAACTGTATGCACCAAGAACTTCTACATCTAGAGTAGAAACTGATTTTTTGGCAATAAACTCAGCCCTTAAACACTTTGAAGAATTGTTTTGAAGAAAATATGCATCCTGACATTCAAAATCATCACTTTATGCACTTGCAAACTACAACCTGGTCTCTCGTTTTGTGCATATCGAGGAAATACAACATTCAGTGGATCCAGCTGCAATAATGGGGAGCGAGAGATGTGACCAAATTGCCAAAATGACAACTTAATACAGCCAAGATCACATCTAGAAACAAATACACTGAACGTTTGTAGGGAACGGAATGAGAAACTGTACAGGCATGAGTGACTAGACTACTGGAAGAACGCTTTAATATATAGGGAACTGTATGATATCCAACAGGAACCAAGTGATTTTAAATCTATGTGCTGAATCAGTTGGAAGGTTCAATTATTTGCAGCACAAACCAGAATTAATCATTTAATTAAAGAAGAATATTTTTCCACCACATCAATCTTGTAGATTCTCTATAATGTTGTAGTTGTAAGAGAGAGGTGGAGATATTGCAACATTCTGTTTAACTCTCAGTATCACTCATATTGGATGCACTTAAGTATTTTCCCAAAAAGCAAATTCAGTAAATATTGGAGAAAATGAACTGAGTGTCTTAGAATGAGTGTTCAAATATATCTCAAAAAGAGCCCAAATGATATTGAATAACAAAATACAGATCATGAGTTAATTTAAAAAATATGTATAATCAATTACCATTCATTTAATCAATTGGAGAAATAATTTATCTGGCTGCTACAATGGCAGCAATTAAAACTGACGAAAACGTAAGTGTTTGGTTAAACTGTCATAAACACAGAACATAACAAATCGTTTTCACTACTTTTGTGTAAAAGTATTATCTGCAAAAAAACTTGAATGACAAATTTAATTCTTTCTTTTAAGACAATTTTTATGAATTTACTTCAAATTAAAAAAACAAACAAACTTAAATTACTAATTTAATCCCGCTTTTATGATAATTTTTATGAATATACTTCACTTTTATTTTAGATTCAAATTAATTTTTTAAAAGATCTTAAATTTTGTGCGGTTATCAAACTTATCTTATACTGAGTAAGTAAATGAGCATTAAATAAAGACATCTAGTCTTTGAAAAGTGTCAGGATTGTAAGAGAAAAAAAGGTCGGTTAAAATAGATCTCAAAATACAGTAATACAATCCACTATTTTTACTAAATAGGCAGTAGATTTGACAGTTTTATAAATATTCACCTTGTAAAAACATTAATCTATTGAAGGATTAAATAAAGCAATAAAGCTAAAGTTTCAAAACATAATTTTGAAACTTTAGCTTTATTGCTCTATTTAATCCTTGAATATGGAGTTTCAATAAGAAATATCTGCTGTTACATTTAAAAAAAAAAATCTATTGGTTGGAATTGTGCTTTATAAAATGCATCGGAAAACCATTCAGATAAAACTCTGAATAAATTCTCACAGATTCTATATTGTTATATGTGTGAACTCATGGAGTAAAAATAATAATAAATAACATACTTAATCATGTACAACACACTTATTTTTATACATCTCTAGTCCCTGTCGTTGTAATTCTAGTTTTTATGACCGGATGTAATATGTATATAATTAATTATATATAATATTTATCAGAGAAACTTTAACAAATGGTTAACACTACATACATAAAAATTATCTTTTTTTGAAAATATAATTCAAACAAACTTTTATTCTGTTTTGTACTTCTTTCTTAGGGTATTTGTTTCTTTATTTATGCGTTTTGGGAACATAATCCTATTATAAGTATTTTCTACTTTGTACAAATTAAAATTAAAATGAACATAACTAACACATACACAAATCAAATATTTATGTGTATGAGTGTTTTAGTTGGTATGCGATTCACATTTCAAAACTCTGAATTTATTTTGTTTAGGACCATATCTTAAAAATGTGCACACACTCTACTGACAGTGGAATGTCACTGACAAGATTGAAGCTTCAAAACCCAACTTGAGTCGATCACAGTCCAGTGTCAGTGAGGTCTGTGTTCATGTAACAACTGAGGATGAAACTTAGTCATTGAAACATTGTCTTGTTTTTTAATTGTCTTTTCATTCATTTGATGATTGAGGTTTCCACAAGTGTAGTTCATTACAGTTAATGTAACAGAAGTAGTTAATGGTATGCGAAACAAAGATTCATGCAGACATCTTACCACTTTCTTATCAAAATTTAAAGATAAACAGATTGCGTGACAATTTGTTTAACCCATTTGACAATTTGCGTGAAATTTGACAATTTCTACAAACCCATTTGTAGAAAACACAATTTTGAAATTTTCAGTGTTAACTAATGATCTTTATATGAATAATAAGAAAAAACAGTAGTTTAAGCTGAAGAAGTTGAAAACTGGTAAATATTTGAATAACTTTAGTTTGTACGAAACTCATAAATTTAGGTTTTCTTCAAAAATTATAATTGAGCACATATACTTAAAATTATCTTAGTAATGGTAAAAAAAGAAGAGAAATAACCCCATGGTGCAAAAAAGGTTAGTATTCTTTTTTTTATTAAGGTTTACTTTGCGTGTGTTGTAATTGCTTAAATATGGTATGAAGAATCTTGGATTATATAACTAATATATATATGTCAAGACCCTCAATGCTGCCTCAACAGTAATATCATATTCAAGTCTATATACACTACAAACCACTTTAACATTCATAACGATACCTAGCAGGAATGTTTATACATTAGATGATTTTGATGGTCGTGTCAGAATCTCCATTAAGTTTACATAACGTCTTTTTAACTCTTAGAGACGTCAGTCTTACTGCAGGATTTCTGTGCCAACACTCTTGCATAATTGTTGATAAAGTTCTCAGCACCTGTAAAAAAAAAAATTGTAATTTAAAATTATTAGGTTTTATTGTTTTATACTTCATTATGGCTGTCCAAAGAAAGGAACAAAAATAATATAGCATTGCACATTTCTCACTCATGCAATTCCTAAAACAAAATAAAAATGAACTAAAACTAATTGTCAGCAAAAATGTCACTTCAGTAGTAATCAACCAAAAAATGAATTTTGTTCTTATTGTTTTAGGGGAAAAACCTCTCAGGGCCATCATTGTCTTATAGAAAAAAAGGAAGGAAAGAACATAAAATATTTTTGTTTTTCTTGTTGTTTAAAAGCAACAATATAGCCCTCAAATACTTTACATTAGGGTTTTTAATAAAACAACAAGATTTGGTCAAGAGAGACAATTGGAAAAAAGGGATATAATCCAATTTATTTTGCTAGTGAAACATGCCCTCAGTGAACTATATTTTATTAAAATCGAGTGATTTCAATTAAAATCAATCGAAAAATAAGGCAATGATGAAAGTGATAGTTACGCCTTAAAACAAACAAACAAAAATCGAGCTTTTAAATGATGACTGTCAAAATTCAGTTAGTTTTTGTTAATTATTCCTGAAACATAATATTTTAGTAGTCTCAGTTTTGCACACAAGTCTGGGTCATTAATTTTTCATTTCATTAAAATTTGAATAAAAACGGTAGAGCTGATTTGTCTGTTTCCCATGGCCAATTTTTTATTTTTTTATCGATATCTAATGAACCAACATTTTTGGAATGATGGTGATAAATACATTTTGTATGAGTCTTTAGAAACCACACTTAAACAAAATTTGATTAAAATTGATTTTAGACTATTTTAAGAAATTAATAATTTTGTGAGTTTTGCTTATAGCAGTTACCACCAAATACTGAGTTATCGAAAAAATTAAATCCTGAGATATGACCTATCTCATATAATACACATATGAAATACAAGCATTATTTCCAAAACGACTTTTATGAACTCATTTGGACCACAAAACAGTTATATCCGCCAAAAACTTGATATCAATTTTTTGACCCACCCTATAACAATCTATGATAATTTTGTTTTTTTAAAATTTATTTTCTTTGTACATTTTACAAAAGGCAAAAACATAGTAAAACACATAACTAAAATAAAATAAAAGAAAACACTGCTTCAAAATACATCTAAGGAATATACTTATGTAAACAAAGAAAAATACTTATTGTAAATTAAATCAAAATTCCCATAACAAATCTAATATCAATAAAATTCATCCACCTAGGAAAATTAATACTAAAACATAAAACTATTGTGTAAAGCTAAAATCGTAATTTCAAAATCAGCTTAGAAAAACTTTCTACCAAATTTACAACAGACCTACAGTATGTATTAATATATTTTGATGAATTTTCATATTTAAAAGAAAGTAAAGTGTTTTATGTGTATAATTACAATCTTAACAATTTTGATAAATTTTATTGCACTTTTCACAATCAGATATTTTAGGACAAACCAAAACCATTCAGTTATTATAATAATATTATTTTCAGACAATTAGATGCTTTTGAATATGGCACTCCAATGTGAGGCTTTTTACCAAACAAAATACTAAATAAATAGTATAACAATCATTATTTTTACCCCAATTTGTGTATTATTGTAAAATATAGGCCTCTTCTTCTAATTTCTACTGAGTTCATAGCCAAAAACAGCCTATTAAAAATTAAACACAATACAAACAAAAATCAAATATTTATAAAAGAATAAACAAAAATAATAATAGTTTAATAAGTTTAAATTATAGTAAAATAAACAAAATGCTTGAGACAAATCCCAATGTAGTATACACATACCTATATACACTCAAATATACACATTATATTTCCTTATACTTAACCTACGAAAAATAATATATGAATAATATTTCAAAGCCATCCCCTAAATGTAAATATACTATACAAATACACACAAACTCACTTTTTTTTTTTAAATACAACAGCAAATTTTCCTAACTAACAAAAAGTTGTATTTTAAAATATTTGTAAAATCTGCTGCATCATACATACATTGTCTTGGCAGTTTTTTAAATGGTTGTGATTTTAATGTACTGTGAAATATTATTAAATATTTTCGAAGCAACAAACAATTAAAATTTCATGAAACAAGTAAAATATAAGTGAAATAAAAATTAAGTTATGTGAGAAAGTAAAAGGTTTAATCAAAACAATATAAAGTTTTTGTTTATATATAAAGGTTAACAAAGCTTCAAAATTATTGAATTGGATCACAAAATTGTTTCAAATAAAAACAAATATTTTTTTTGTCTTATAAATTTAGACATATTCAGAATGAATGTATATTATTTACTATTTATAAAATCATTAAAAAATACTGTCTTAAGCCTAAGCTCTGTAAAAAAATAGAAGAAACCGAATTAAACATGCAAAATAAATACATAACAAAATATTGAAAGGAAAGTGTCACGATTTTCATTAACAGTTTCATAAACCTACCAAGGTCAACCTAATCAAACGTAATACATTATCAATTGTTTGGTTGGTAGACTCTGCAACATCAGTGTTATTATTATTTTTATTGTTGTAGCTCGATTAAGAATTATTTTCGGATTAATAATTATCAGGTTCATTAACACAAGCTATTTTAGTTAAAATATAAAAAGTTTCTTTAATAAATGAATTGTTGGTCAATCGTGACTAAGGAACTCGTGAATCATTAGACTAACAAGGAAAAATATATCGTTCTTTATACGACATACACACAACCAAAATGCATCTGTAGTAAAAGAAAACTTTATTTTATGATAACGTAGAGTTCAGCCGCAAAGTTGTGAGATTGACGCAAATTTTATTTTCCTTCTACATTTGGAAAGTTTTATATTATCTGGTTTAAAAAATAGCAGGCCTACTCTTTCTACAAATATTAGAGCCCCCACATGTAAATTGTTAAAAGCAAAGGTTTTTTTAATAATTTTTAAGATTCTTTTCTTTTTTTTTAGCTACTTTGTGAATGTATTATTACTTGGAACTAAATTGAATCAATGATGATATAGATGATATTTTTGGATAAGTTAAATGTTTCTAACTCCTATGGAGGTCCTTCTTACATCCATTTCTACTCTCACAGATAAAGCGGAAGAACCCTGATAACGATTTCCTACCTATCGTGTACTTCATTAAATAGAACTTGCACGTTCCTGTACAAAAAACTTGAATCAGTATTTCACTTTTTTTTAAATCAAATTTAAAAAATAAATGATATTATATTATGAGGTTTAATGACGTAGACCTATATTGAAGAATTTTTCTTCTTCTTTTTCTCAAAATAAATATTTATTTGAACAGTTGAACATATAAAACACGTAATTTAAAAATAATAAAAATCGCAACTCAGATTGTTAAACTCCATCACAGAAAATATTCAAACTTATGGGCTATGACAGAACATACACATATTCAGTAGTTCTGCTGTGACATTTGGTTGGCTAAATAGTAAATATAAATGTCACTATTAGTACATCATCTGCAGATGATGTTTAACTGCAGTATAAAAAGGAAATACTGGTGTAAAATAGTCAACAATGTTATAGACATCCATCTCCAATGCTTGGATTTTGTTCAACGCACAGCATAGAAGACGGTATGACTTCATGGTCAATTTAGTTGAAAGACTATATTACGAACCTGATTTTGACACTTCTTCTGCTCCTGGTCTGTCTAATGTACAATTACGTACTTCCCTAACATCTACATCCACAGTGACTACTTCGACACCTTTATCTTCTCACAGGCTAACAAAAATTGCAAACGAGAGTGGAATAATTTGTGTAGGTTGTAATGAAGATAAAGGTATCAAGTCAAAGTCTCGTTACTGTTGTCCACTGTGTAATGGCAGTGTACACAAGCATTGTTTCAGAGACATGGCACATTTCTGGAGGTCAGGGCGAAAAAGAAAAACTCCTAGTCTTCATAACCAGGTGATGAATCTGATGATAGAATTGAGCAAAAACTCTAAGCCTCCTTGAAGACACAGGCGAAAACCTATGTATGTATACATAAAACCTATGTATGCGAAAACCAGGGTTGTCAGGCTAGTATGTCCTTGGAGTGTACAGTAAGCTTAGGTTGACATACACGCATCTCGAGTCCCGAGTCCTCATACCCCAATAGTTTAATCTAATGTAATCATATAGTCAATTTTATTCATAATATATATTACGCAACCACTAAAGATTAAAAATACAGAATATATATGTACCTGATTACTCTGCCATCTTGTTGGAATCACTGGACGTAACCTCTTCACACATATTACTGCATGCATGTCTTCAAAAGAAGGATCATGAGGGACAACATCATGATAAGGAATAGCATATTCCTCGACTTGTAAGTTCCACTTGTCACTACCACCTGTTGTTACACACCGTCTACAACACAATATACAGTTAATCGTGCTAATTTTTTTTTAAATCTAATTAAATACTCGGTTGTCCACAAAACAAATATCACAGATTGGAACAGAAAAATTTTCTTCGTTAAAATATACAGAGTGCAAATGAACAATTAATTGAACACAACTGAAAAACCAAAGTTTTCATTTACAGAATTTACTAATAAAATGTAGATTAACATTTCTAATATGCTCATAATACATAAATTGTAGATTTAGTCCATAATATAAAACAATTTACAAGTACTTTGCAAGCTTCTTGGAAAAAATCATTAACAAAATTTGTATTACTATAAATATATATATATATATTTAGTCTTGTGTATATATATAAGAAAATTAAACAAAAGATTATAAAACTAATATTTTATTTATTACAACTTATTCAAATCACAATAAAAGATAAAAATCTATGCAAAAACAGAATGAATAATGTACGAGTAATAATAATCTGTATGAACACTATAATAATCATAATTTATAGCAAATCATATAAATAATATAAAATGACGGGCAAGAAAAAATTAAATACTCTATATTGTTAATATAAATCACTTACCTGCACATTTCCCAAAAGACTAATCCTAATGAATACATATCCGCTGTCTTGAAAGCATCAAAAGCTTTTGTGTCTAATGTCTCGTCTATAACTTCAGGAGCCATGTACCGTCGTGTCCCGACTCTTGTATTTGTTGCGATGTCAATCTCATTGCTTTCACTACAAATACCAATGAAATTAATAATTAATAAAATTCCATTTAAGGTACAAATCTCTTTATAAATATATATGAAACAAAAACAGATTTTTCCTAACTTTTAGGACTAACCACACTTAATTTCATTTTATTTATTACAGCCGTTGACAAGTTACATTGTATGACGAAGTCATTATATTCTCAAACATTTCAAAAGATTTTTCCAATCTATTACACAATCTTCATAAGAGCACAATCATTACGACACAAATAAAATCAACAATAACAAGTAAAGACAATTTACAAAATATTAATAATTTAAATACAATTTTACAGTAAGGAGATTACACTGGAAACTGATCCTTGAGGGACACCTCCACTTAGTTGGGTCTATTTAGACGGCCTTCCTGCAATATTTACAAGTTGTGTTCTATTATTAATAAATGAGTTCAACCACATTATTGGTATTATTCCTCCAATACTGAGCCTTTTACATTAAGTAATAAACTATAATTGACACAGTCAAATGCTTTGGAAAAGTCTAAAAAAATACTCATAACTTTACGTATTCTTTTAAGACCCTGACTTAAAACCTCCATTAACTCGACTATAGCATTTATTGTTGACCTTCCTTTTTGAAAGCTATATTGGCCACTATAAAGGATTTTTGATTTGTCTAAAATGTTAAGAAGCTGAATTAAGAATGTTTTTACAAAAATTTTACTGAATACCAGTAATAAAGACATAGGTCTATAATTATTGATGGCATTTTTTCCTACCCATTTTAAACAATGGGAGGACCTTTGCAAATTTTAGTTTGGAGGGAAATTTACCTTCAGACAATGAAACAATAAATAAAACTTGTGAAGTGGTTTGATGAGTTTTTCAGAACACTGATTAATGATCCAAGGTTAAAGTTCATCAATATCAGTAGTCTTTTATTTTTTTAATTACTCATGAGACATACTCAACACATACAGGCGAAAGAAACATAGATGATTCCGCACTATTTCCATAACCTGACACAGAGTTGCAAACATTTTTAGTCACATTATGACTAAAGTAATCTTTAAACAAATTAACAAATTGACTATGTATGATCGTTTAATATACCGTACACCATCAATATTTAACTTAATTTTGTTACAATTATAATTTTTATTTCAAAAAGTATTTATGATTTCGTAAGAAGTTTTGGTAATATTGTCAGAATTGCTGATTTTTTAAAACAATTAGTAGGATTTCGTTGCAATTACCACATATTTGTAAATTTGTCCATATTTTATGAAGAACTCCCAATTTTTATTTGTTTAAAGATTTACATTTTCAGGACTACAATTCCTGACCTCCCTGAAATCATTCTTAATGAATGGGCGGAAAAACCAAAAATATGAATCGTCTGTGCATAAATATCTGAGATCCCAGACTAGATCATTTTTACTGATAAATTTTCTGAAGCTATATTGGATATAACATTGTCAATCACTGATGCAGAGGACCCTATTATCTAGGTGAAAGAGTTAAAACACCACATAAGGTCATGAGTTGTCAAAATATCCTTCACTCTATCTATTAATATTTTATTGCTTTTATTTATCTGTTATGAATTTATACCATAACATGTATATACAGGATGAGTTTTCTAGATTTCTTCCCTACTTTTTAATGCATTTGTTATATTGAATTGCAACTAACACCAAATGTAATTAGATTACTAGTCCTACAATTTAAGATGTTACACATAAAACTGAAATACTAATTTTAAATATAAAGAGTAATCTTGTTGAGTAGAATTTAAATTCTTCTGGCAATCATAACTAAGGGATGAAACCATATGTAAAGAGATTTTTTTTGAAAATGGAGTTATATAAAACTGTATTTTTTGTCTAATATTATTATTATTATTATATTTTGTGTTTTGTTTATTATCGATATTACCACACCTGCACACATTAAAGTGAGCTCCTGAGAAATAGTAACATATGAATATCAGGTCATCGATATTACCTGAAACCGATAGCCTAAAGTAAGTATATTCCATTCATACCATATTAAAAATAATATTTAGAGTAAAAATTTATTATTATAATACCTATACAGTAGTTGGAATGGCGATTAGAAATATTACATGTTTAATATTAGTATATAAAACAAACCTGATAAATCTAACAGCCAATCCAAAATCAGCGATTGCACACTCTCCGTTCCTTTTAACCAAAATATTTTTACTTTTTATATCTCTGTGTGCAATTGCTGGTTTTCCACGTGTTCCAAAAATTTCAGTATGAAGATGAGCAATTCCACTGGAAGCTGATAGTGCCAATAGAAGCAGTGATGATGGTTCTAATACTGTTGTTTGAAGATAGTCATGTAAGGAACCATGTTCGTGATAATCTGTTATCAATAACATCTGTGTCCATGAACCTGTACCTTTAATATCAGCTGCTATAAAACCTGTAAACATAAATGTTATTGGTAGATTAATAAAAAATATATGTATAAGTTTAGTACATAATAATGCGTTGATTTGGGGGGGGGGGGGTACTGAGTCCGTAATTTATAAGGTCAATTCATACCAATCGAGTGTTGGAAATGTGTTAGATTTGAAAATATCTCTCATTATTGTTGTTAATAGATTCATGACTATCTGGTCCTGGCTATGGTATAAATAATATCAATGTAGTAGCCTGTAAAGCAGTTAATTTAGAATTCTTTTTGATCGTAAAGCTTTGTGAAATATATGCCTACACTCACAATAGTTTTATAAACTGATATGTTTTATATCTCAAGTAATTACTTGACTTGGTTTTGGAATTGTTTTATGACAAAGAGATCTCTGAGCGACTTGAACAAAAGATATCATACGTTAAATATAAGTGACAAATACAAGATATATGAGGACTCAATCAGGGTGGGCTAGTGAGTGATATGACCTTATGAAATTCCCTGATTAATTTACTTTATTCCTGAACAATCATAGGAAACACACAACCATGTTCAGTGTATTTTGTCAATTGATCAAATAATCTATTTTTAGGGGAGAATACATAAAAATATTGTAAAAACTTAAATAAATAGTTAAAGTTAACTTTTAAGATTAGGGGGTTCTCTAGATTTTGTGACCTATTGATGAGACACATTCATCAACAAATAGCATACACCAAAATATCCCTATTAAATAAATGACAACAACACATACCCCACCTCTTCTTTTTTGGTGTAGTTCATTCTTCAATTGAATAACTTTCAATTCCAAGTCAAAAACTTTTTGCAAATAAAAGGATTGGCAATGGGTACCAGAATGGCTCCATTCTATGCGAACCTTCACATGGGAGAATAGGAGGAAACTTTTCTTAGGAGGCAACCACATCAACTTCTCTGTTGGTACAAATACATTGACATCTTTTTTAATTGGACATCAGGACAGTTAAACCGGATCATTTCTTAGAAAGTCTTTCAAAATTGTCTATTCTAAATTTCACCTAAACAATACCTCCAATTTGACAGCAACAATCCCATGAATACTAAACGAGTCATTTCCTATTACCAGGCAATCAAAGCCAACGGAGAGTGAACTATGCATTTTATTATTATTATTATTTTAGATTACATATGCATTTATAAAAAGGTGTTAATCCTGAGAAATTGGTTAGGAATCAAATTCATTTGGCACAAAACACAGATATCACACTCAAGTAAAGCATAGATACCGAATCATTGCATAGAAATCATTATTTCTGAACTATTTTTCTGACAAATTTACATTTCCCTGGCTTCAACCAAAACCCCTAAATTTTCCCTGACTCTTCCAGAAAAATGAAATTCCCTGACTTTCCAGGTCTTTCCTGTTTTCCCAGGCACAGCCACCTTCCCTGACAATCTCCCTGATCTGATAAAATATAACAAAAGAAAAGATAGGTTTGGTAAAATGCAAGATATTGTACTCTGGATAAGATGGTGAGTAGAAAGGACACTTAAAGCCTTATTACAGGGATATAATGCCTTCATTATTACAGAATAAAACACCTAATGAAAACTTACCTAAAATATTTTCATGCCTCATCAATACTGTTTGATATATTTCAGTTTCACGAAACCAACTTGCTTCTTCCGTCGTGAAGAAAACTTTGACTGCTACTTTTTCTCCTCTCCATCTTGCTAACCATACTTCTCCATATCTTCCTTTACCTACTGAGTGCACCATTTGGATTTGCTTGGCAATGGTACGTTGCACCTGTTAACAATATAATTAACAAACATGAAATAGTTAAGGTCATCATTCCAAATTTTTGAACCAATACAGTGTTTACTTTAAAAGCCTGGATATTTTGACTCCATCTCAGATTTAAAAGTTATACGAATAATGTTAAATATAAACTTAAATTACACCAAAAAAATCTTCTAAAATGTCAGTTATTTATCTTTTATGAAATCAATAAAATTTTCCCAGTAATCCAACTAATTACACATTATGAAATTAATTTATTACTATTACTCCTATAAACAATAAATATTTCTAAAAAAATTATCTCTGAATGACATGAAGTAATGTGTATGTTTACATTTCCCATTTGAAAGAAATCTGTTGAATATTACGAAAATGACGTTAGTTTTAATATGAGTTTTTTCCCCCCTTTTGTTGTTTAACCCTGGAAGTGGGAATCGACTACAACGCAATTTACAATTCAACATTTCATCCACTAAGTAATCCAATTGCAATAAATTTGGCATCAATGTAAAGCTAATGAATTGACCTTTCATTTTCATATTTCTAAAATACCAAAAATAGTTATATATAAAATGTCTAAAATGGATAAATTTAGTGTTTCTCACTACGTCACCTACTGGTAGAGTGTAATCATTTTGTCCGAAACAAACGATATTTTTGTTTATTTTTAATGTCAGAATTTCAGGCCTACTATTCTACAATGACACTTTATTACAGTAGTTTTCTTCCTCTTTCAATTTACGTATTACAAATTATTGTTGCTTTTATACTTATTAAAACATAGACACTTTCTTTCAATATTTGCCCCACATGTGTCTATAATCGACATAAATTTTATAATTCAACAATTTGCCAAGTAAAAATAGTCCAATCGCAATAAATTTGTCACCATTGTAAAGATAATGATGTATAGTTCCATTTTCATGTAACAAAAGTACCAAAAATAATAACATAGTACATGATTAAAATTTATAAATTATTGTGTCTCGCCGCATCACACCAAACTTAGTCGAACCAGACAACAAAATATGTCTTTTTTTTTTCAAAGACATAATTTTGTTCTATCAAGTTGGCATTCACACTATTTTAAAGTTTGTTTTCTCCTCTTTCGATATATGCTTTTTAAAATACGTCACTGTCATACATTCCAAGTTATATACGTTTTTCTATGGGTAAACCATGTGTCGCTGAAATCAAAGTTTTTTTTGACATCAGACGTTGTCATATATCAATTAGTATAATTTAGATTTTTATAACTATATTTATATAACTGAAAAGTAGACATTCTGTGCTTACTCTTAATTCAACGTTTATCTCTATATTCTAAATACAGGGTGTTTCAAAATGAATAGCGAGGTTTTAACACTTTATAACTTTTATTAAATTAAACTTACCGCTATAAATGACACATCAAATAAAAAAGCAACTCAAAGAGTTTTACAGAAAAGCCTACAAGTGTTCAATGTGAGCACCATTCGTCACATGGCACACGTCAAGACGATATGCGAGTTTTTCCCAAACTTTGATTAGTGTTTCTCGAGTAATTGTAACAGCTGCTTCAATCCTGTTTCTTAATTCGGGAAGGTCAGTTGGTAGTGGAGGCACATACACACGATTCTTTATGAACCCCCAAAGGTAGAAATCACAAAGCATCAGATCGGGTGACCATGGAGGCCATGCGACCGGCCAATCCAGAGGTCGGGTACAGTAACGTTCAACCAATCGCGTACCTACTTCGTTGTGCCAGTTAGGCGGCGCTCCATCTTGCTGGAAAATGAAGTTCTCTTGTTCATCATCTTTCAACTGAGGGAAGAGCCATAACTGTAGAGTATCAAGATAAGAAGTACCATTTACAGTTGCTTCGCCAAAAAAGCGCTTTCTAACAGATGGCGGCGAAAACATTGTGTGCACATGCGCACTGGTGCCAACAAACAAAACTGTTTGAGTTGCTGTTTCATTTGATGTATCATTTATAGCTGTAATTGTAGTGTAATAAAAATTATAAGGCGTTAAAACCCTGCTATTCATTTTGAAACACCCGGTATAATTTTGTTTTTATGAACATGAAAAATTTGCCCTTCTGAAGGAAAATCGTTCCTACATCACCATTTATTGTTTCAAAGTGAAGTGTTGGTTCCGAGTTATTTGATAATGTTTTGTGAATTTATTTAAAGATATTTACTAATTTTTTGGTGGATTTATTCAACACATAATACATAATGTAGTGTTTCAAGTGATTATTTTCAGTGATAGTTATTATTATCAGTGTTTTTGTTTTAGGCCTACCTCTGTGAATTGTGTGAATATTTTTTGTTTGAATTTACATATTTTATTTTTTTAGTTATTGTGATATTTTGTTTTTTATTAAAGGCATTACAAAGAAAATATTTGAGAAATCTTGCATCGGATGACTTGAGGGAACTTATATACGACCCTAGTCTGTCAAATGTTGAGAATGATTTTGAGAAGGATTGACAATTCACGAGTCATTCCTCAAATCTTGAAAAAATTATGAAATTTATTTATAAATTATCAATTACACAAGTTACAACTATCTAGTCATATTGGACAAAAAAAAACCTAACTAATTGTGCAGAATTATTTTTTTAAATTTCATAAAAATTAATATTTTTCAAATGAGATTATTCTAAATTGATATTTTTTCTAATGTACTAATTTTGTAAAATGTTACTAAATTAAACACAATAGATGCATGGGAAACTTTGTATATTAACAAGTCAAGTACCATAGTATAATTGTTAATAATGAATTAGGCCTGATACAAAATTCTATATTAAAGTAAAATATAAAATGTAGTGTTAGATATAAGATTAGTTAAGAATATTGTATTAGTTAGATGTTAACTTTAAGTTATTTAGATTGACGCTAGGCACTTGTTAACACCTTAATATTAGAAAGTAGGTTTAGGCCATACCCCTTTAGTTTTGTATAACTTTGCAACCTCATAACAGATATGCGGATGTGCCGATTGTTCCTGTTTTTTTTTTTTTATAATTAGCCAACGAATTGCACAATAAAATTCATCCTCTAATCAATTAATATTTGAGAATATCTTATAACAATAACAAATAGGCTTATAAGGATTATTTTAGGGTGTGTAGCGTACATGTAGCACATATGGAATATACAACTCTGACATAGAAGGGAATGGGAAAGCGGATGAAGTAGTGAAACTGGCAGCAGTATTATAACAAAACCCCAAATGGTGAATATTTTAACATCAAACATAAATAAAATGAAATAAATGCATAACAATATTTGGCAGGAAGACTGGAAAGCCTCTCTGGCAGGAAGACATATTCATGTCATCCAACCGAAATCCAATAATCTTGGAATATACAATAACATCAACAGACGGATCCAAGCATTCATATCTAGAGGAAGAAAAGGACATATAAAAAATTTGTACACATTCAACTTCAACGAGTCCCCTCCGTGCAAAAGATACAACTTTAAAATAGAAACATATTACACTACTTAAACTCATATACCTTGAACACATACTACTAGAGTGTACACAATGCAAGATTCCTGCAAAACAAATGTTAACCAAAAATCTTTATAACTTGAAGCAGAAAGAGAAAATAAGAACTATACTGAGTTAAAATGTAGTTAATATATGAAAAATTTAAGAAAATGATTTTAAAGTATGAGCATGTCCCTGCGGGATTTATATATAGATGTAAGAGTCCATTTTAGAGAATTCTTGCTAGATCCTGCAGACCTTTAAACACATGATGCTTTCATTAATTTCTTTTTCATAGTCTATTTCAAATTTTATTTATTTTTTTCTATACAGGTTGGTGTAACGAAAAAGATGGACTGGCAATTCATTTTCGGATTATATACATAAAAACCAATAAAAAATAACAAATAACATATACTGTAGTAGAATTCTTCTTCATTTTCTTTCTATCCACTGTCCCCCCCACTCCCCCCCCAAACAACTGCAGAAATAGTTAACATATTGAGCTCAAATTTAGTATAAGCATTTTGTTAACTTATGTTACGTTTTACAAGTGTACCAAACACAATGACTTTATTTCTATAATTTAAAAATTAGTGACCATTTAAAATGTTTAACGTCGAATATTTCGAAAACTGTAAAAAGCGAATACGGACACTGGATTGTTTTTGAAATATATATATACAGGATGTAACGAAAAAGGTGGACTGGCTATTCATTTTCGGATTATATACATCAAAATCGATAAAAAATGTAAACATATAGTCGAATTCCTCTTCATTTTCTGCCTATTCGCCATTATGTTTTTTCCAAAAAAACAACTGCAGAAATAGTAAAGATATTAAGTTCAAAATTAGTAAGTATTTTGTATGTTATGTTTTAAAAGTGGACCAAACACCAAAACCTTATTTTAATTTTTTTTTTAAATGGCGACTATTTAAAATCTTTAACGAAAGATATCTCAAAAAACCATTAACTATACAAAAAACTTACAAGAGACAAAATATTTTTCTTCCCTAACAACAAACAAAATGTTTTTTTTTACTTTCTCTGCAGATCAAAGGGTAACCAAGTTAACAACAAAAAACTAAAAATACAATTCTTTGGTTATTGTCTATAACAATTGGAATCAGAATACCAGGTCAAAAGACAGAATAACCTTCATACTGTGTTCAAACGCAAGTAGTACCCATAAATTAGAATGGTTATGATAAATAAGGCGAAATGCCAAGGGCATTTAAAAATGTGAATTTACCCATCACATACAAAAATCATTACAGTTTGGTGATGTAAAGTATTGTTTTCTGTTTGGTTTAATGAATTTTTTGTCCAGTCAGTGAAAAAATTTCTCAAATAGCAAAAATTACCTTAAAAAGCCCTATTAATTTCAAATAATAACCCTAGTCACCCTGATAAGGATAAATTAAAATCTAAAGATGATTGTGTATGAGTAATGTTTTTGCCTCTGACCTTGTTGGCACTACTCTATTGGTGTCTTCAGTACCTAAATAAAGTGTGTCGAGAGAATCCGAGTGGGCCGAGAGAAAGTGGGAACCACACTGGTAGCAACTAGTGATATTCTTACTTTAAAAAAACTATATGAAATCATTTATGACCAAAAACCATCAGTTTTCTTTAAAAATAATTATGTTGAAATTCTTTATATGCCCTAAGCATATCTAATCTCAAAACACTACTGTCTTTATCATAGGTAGGCTGCTCTGTTTTTTTTTGTCTTCATTTTCTTGTTATTTTGTTAATTATCATTTATTTTCATTGTCAATTTTTTATACAGTAATTGTTAGAACATTTTTTTAATAATAATTACATTACAGCTGTATAGTATATGTGTACAGTATTTTTGATTTTTTTCATTCAGTAATCGGGCAATTTCAGTAATCCAACACCTATAGAGTACAATATGTGTTGGATTACAAAGATTCAACTACTATATATATTTCTTTTGAGGTTCTTGAATAAAAAAAAGTGGATTTTGGGATGAAGTCTGTCGTAAGAGTAGTACTCCAGAGTCCAAATGTGTGATTTTAATCAAACCTGGCATGTGGATATATTTTACATAATATAATCTTGGGATTTTCCCCCATTTTTAATAACTCAAAATTTTGCTCAAGTGTAGCCTCTAAAGACCCAAACAAAATATATTGGCCACCATCTTTGGAAAACTGCACATTCATGAATTAACAGTAAAAAACCATTAAAATTGGCTATGAGGCTTTTACAAAAGATTCTTGAAATTCTACCAATTTTGTTTACAAACAATCCATTTACAATGAGCCCTCAAAGTTTGAAACATGACTTTTCCAATTTAAATATTCATCCCAAATGACAACAAGAAATTACACTGAGGATGTATTTATAGCACAAGTGAAGCAAGTTTAGGTTCTATTTATATACTTTTTTCAAAGATTCTGCCCATGGATTATTTGCACTTTTTCACTGACTACTACCAAACGGACATTTTGGTGATGAATACTTTGTTTGGTTAGTATTTCATTTGTGAATGGGTGTGTGAGACAGCCTGTAAACATTTTATCTTATTGTAATGTCTTAATTTTAATTTTGTATTTAATGCAATACCAACTTACCAATAAAGGTAATCCTGAACCAGATCCTGAACTCTGGTCTATTAAATGTTTAAGCGTATGTGAAGAGGCCATGTATACATCTCTGGAGTCATGTACCAAGTACATTTGTCTACTTTCTTCACGTTTTTTATATCTATGGAAAGATAAAATCAACATTCAATAATCTAATTCAGTTCAAAGACAAAATCTGATATTTAAAATTAAAAAAAAAAAGCTAGTGTCAGTAACTGAACTTAAATGAATCATATATATTAGATTGAATACTTTACATCATTACAGTGATCTCATAATTAGGTTTAAAATTTGTCAATTTAAAATTTATTAATTAAAAATCTATGCTTTTTAAAATTATACACACACATACAAAATCTGGATATTAACAAATTAATCACAAAACAAACAACAAAAGATAACAATTTGAGTAACAGCTCTTACAAGAGCTGTCTGATAAGAGATGGTGTATAAAATCGTAAGTTTTATTTTATCTTGACGTTTTCCACAAAGTAAATTTGTTTCATTGAATATTTCACAGCATTCAAAAATGGATAAGTTCATGTTTCTTTAATAAACTGAAAAACGTTTGTGTTGATAAACCATTACAGAGGCTAAACCTTAAAGAAAAACTAAAATAGCATTATGGGCACTCTGCTCTGTCATATGGAATGGTTTACTAAATTTCTTAGTGATCATACAACCACAAATGATGCCAAGTGCTGTGGTCAAAACTGTCAAATTGTGCTATGATTTCTCCCTCATCCACTCAGATTTTCCCCCTTGTGACTTTATTCTCTTTGCAAACAAGAAGAATCGTTCAGTAAAAAAATATATCCAAATCAAATGATGAGGTGATCACTGAAACAAATAGCTATATTGCAGAGTAAGAAAGATCTTTTTTTGGAAGGCTTAAAGATGTTGGAAAACTATTTCAGAATGGAACTTAAAAGGAAATTATATCAAAAAGTAAATCATATTTTGATAAGAAAACAAAATTTTTCCTTCCAAAATCAACAAACTGCTCACGTTTAAGAAGAGGAATTTTTAACAGGAATAAAATTCTTCACAGGTAAGAAAAAGCTGCAAGCTCTGCTTAAATTTAATTATCGTATATTGTTGATTTATTAAAACTTGGCAAACATGACACATGGCCTGCAATAATGGACTACGCCAACCTTGAGGTGGATGTCTCAGATATCGCTTAAGAGGCTGGGGCATTCAAGCATTTAATTTAATTCTTTTTTTTTTTCCTTCTTACAAAAATAAACAATGACAGATAGGCATTTTTAGTTTTTGTTAGTCTGTAGATAAAACATTTGTGTATCAGAATAGTTTTTCTCTATAATAATGTTGGATAAAAAAAAAGGACACTCTCATTTGAAAAGATTTCTTCATGTGTTTTCCTTTGTACGTATAAATTGAGAATGTAAACTGAATAAAAAGAGTAAAATAACAATTTAATTTTTCCACTCACCTCTCTCACTACCCTTGTGAATGGTATATCGAATTATGTAATTAAAATATAATCTTTTGATTGTGTACCAAAATATTAAAATAATTATTAATTAGCATTAGTACACTCATCATCACCTTAACAAGACAGAGCATAAAATGCTGTTTAACGTAAAATTAACCATTCAAACTAAAAACGTAATAACAATAACATACAAAACTAACAATACTATAACTATTTACCAATTAAATACTTTGATAAAAATCAATAGACAACAAAATAGTAGGGTTGTAAAGAGGCCCTGCAACAATAAAATAGAATTAATTCAAATTATGCAAGAGACATAAGAAAGCCCACACCTGATCAAGGATCCTACATAAGAATCACGGCCTCGAACCTATCCATAACAAATAACTACATAAGAATCTAATTTTTAACTGTTAAATGCAAATATTAAATTATAAGACAGTGTTAATCAACAAGACTTTTAACCATCGAGATAAACAACAACTATAGATAAAAGACAAAACTAATATCAGGATTCACATACCGTATGCTTATACGAATGCACATTGAATAAATGTCATAAGAGTCATTACAGTTTCTATCAAAATATGATAATTTTGATACTTTAATATTATAAATGAACAGTATATCATGTGAATAATAGTTAAATTATATGAATGTAATAGATCTTTACCTAACCTAACCTGTCTTTGATGAAAAAGACAAGTTAGATAAGGTTAAATTATTTTATCGCTATGTTCATATCCTATATAAGTTAGTTTTAACTAAGAATACAAGAAATTCTAAGTCTCTAACGCTATTTAAACATGTATCCTTTATGACCAAATAAGATAAATACTACTTACAAAAGACACAGAGGATTCTATTCCTCACAGATCAACTAATGCAAAGAAAACGGTTGAATTTAAAAGACATTTGTAAAATCAAAGATGGTCAGATTTTAAGTATATAAATAATTAAATACAAAATTATAATAAAGAAAATAAATTTACGGGGCAAGATAACTTTAAAATATCCTTCAAGCTATAAATAAACTGTAAAAATTAACAGCTATCCATAAAACTTTAACCACTTTGTAATTTTACAGATAAACCGTAAAGGTTGGCAGACATTTGAAACACGTGTAAAAAATCTCCCTGAATGGGTAGTTATCATACTGTAATGTAGTAATATACTGAAAAAGTTATTTAAATTAATTTAGATTAACACATTCACTGTCAATATATTTTGCTTAACTTTCCCCTTGTGCCAACAAACTTAACACTACTTCTTCTTTTTAAATGTTAATTGTATTATTATTGTGTTAAAAATATTAATTGTTAATTCGAATAAGTGATCATTTTTTTCCCCTTTAAATAAGGATTTATAATATTGAGTGATGCATTGTGTACTATTACAGGAAAATCATAATTTTTGCAAAAACAGATGTGGATGATGCACATGTTAAGGCATTGGACAATTTAAATGAATAAGGTATAAAAAAGTCGTTATTGATTTATATAAAGTAAAATAACAAATGGGTTGATATATATCATTACAAAAAATATAAGATATTTTAAAAAATATAAGATTTTTTTTTTAATATTTAAAAATTATTTGATAAGTGGTATTTTTGAAAGCACACTTAAAAACACAATCCAGGTTTCTCTAGGCTCTTACAGTAGAAATATAGTGTCTTTGCCCTTTTCCCTTCAAAACACTGTCAGCATTTTCACCATATTTGAAACTATTTGAAATTATTATTTGAAACACATTTTGCTTCGATGTGTAGACCACACACTCCATTGGCAATAGATTGGTCTCCTGTGAGGATAGATGGAAGAAGGCTTTCAGTGTGCAGATAAGCGAAAGTGTAAGAGTGATAGTTTATTCTCAGAATATTTATTAAACAGTAAAAAAATAAATAAATAAAATAAAATAAATCCAAATGAAAACGTAAGTGTTCTAATATCACAGACTACAAGATTCCATAATTAGCTTATTACTGAAAGAAAAGAAAAACTAGCAAAACTGGGGAAGTCCTGCCAATTATCCATGGAAAATAGTCTAAGTAGAGTGATTTGAAATATTATTACAAAGAAATCTAAAAATACCTTTACTA
Organism: Aphrophora alni; assembly: GCA_963513935.1. Classification (NCBI taxonomy): domain Eukaryota; kingdom Metazoa; phylum Arthropoda; class Insecta; order Hemiptera; family Aphrophoridae; genus Aphrophora; species Aphrophora alni. The sequence goes on along the minus strand of OY740767.1, from coordinate 47,020,932 downwards.
TTAATTTTAATTTTAACTATTCTGATTTAGCCAATCCCAACCTTATCTGAAACCAATAGCATAACGATACTTAGGCAACACATAACACAAGGGGAGTTATGCCAATTCCAATTGAGTATATAAGAAACCAAATACATAATTAGACACACAAATATTTATAATATACGCCCACAAGATAGTTTCAGAAGATTACAGAGTGTGACTCGTTGTAGGTCTGTCTTAAAGAGTGAAAAATAAAACTTACCGATGAATTTGATATGTTAGTGGCAACTACGAATATCAGGTGAGTGATAGCTACGATGCATAGGTGACATCGCCAGCATTGAAAGTGTTAATTAACATTAGAAATATGGTAGCTAAAACTATTACTAAATTAAGTTATAATACAGTAAATGTTTTCTTACCTGAGGTAGACACAAGATACAATGATAAGGAAGACGATAAGACAGACAGTAACAGAAATGAGTAAAGCAATGTAAGGTATTGTTTCTTCTAATGAAGGACTGAGCGGTGGTGATAATGTAGTACGAGACTGGTATGTAGGCATAATAAACTTGTTACACAAATCTGTATAATTACAACATTGAATGGATTTGCCTCTATGATGAGGTACCAAGTGTCCTTTACACTGTAACATAATAATAATTTTGTATTAGTAAAGTCATGTTGAGGTTTTGAATAAATATATTTACATAAGTATACATTCAAAAAACATGAAAGAATAGATCAAAATGTGTTTTTATTGTTTAACTGAGTTATATGTAGACTCAGGGGTAGCTCTGCAAATGTCGGAGTGATATACTCAACGAGTTACTACAAACTCAAGAAAAAATCTCTTTAAAAACAGTCTGAGAAAGTTATTACTTTCTGGAATCTTTTACATGGTGAAGGAGTTTTTCAGCCACAACTGGATAAATCGACTTTATTAAATACCAGGAATTGTATACTGTTGCAATTATTTTTAAAGTTTTGTGGATATTTTAATGTGTGTATTGTTATTCAAAACTGTATGTATTTATTGTAAAGTGTCTTGTTTTACTCGCGACGTGCAGTTTAATTTTTTAATATTTATAAACATGAATTGTTTTGTCACGCGTTTAATATCATTTTTAATTCGCAAAGGCTGAGTAATCACTTACATTTCATCAATTGAAATTTTAATTATTGTATTTTAATTTACTTATTATTTCTATTGTATTGTTTTATATCTTACTAGCAGAATACCCGTCCTTCGTACGGGGTTGACGAATATTTGTATTGAGTGTTAAGGGAGTTTTCAAGGCCAGTAGGGCAGTGCCCTGATGGAATTTCTAAATAAAAAATAGGCCTATGTGTTAACCAGGGACCCTAAGAATGTCCATGTACAATTTCAGCTCAATGGGTCCAGTAGTTTTTATATCATTGAATAACACACACACACACACACACACACACACACACACACACACACACTAACACACACACCGTTAAATTTTTATATAATAGTATAGATAAAATTATATAGACGTTTATTTTTATTATTTATTTATTAGCCCAAGTTGTGGTGCCAATTTTTTTAATTTATTCGAAGCTTACCGTAGTGATATTAACTCAAAATATAACATAAAAACAACACAAGTTATGGGTTACAATATAGTGAGACAATTTATTTTTTCAGAGAGTACAATATTTTTTTCTTTGATTATTTACAGCCACAAATAATAATATTAACAGCTACTAGTTCTTCCTTTACATTTATGAATATTATTTACTTATATTATTATTTATTAAATGCACAATGAGCTCTCTCTCTCTCTCTCGGGTTACTGGTATGAGCCGTTAATATATTATTTCCACAGAAATTTTTTTTAATCTACCCGTAATTTGATTACTTTTCTAACAAAAGAATATTTGAATTATTATATTAAATGTTGAGCTTGACTTATGAGAAAAACTATACAGTATAACAAACACACAGAACACAATTCTCATAAAAAATACGCCCAAGTAGTAGTTGTGTAGCTGGTGTATAACTGAAGAGGACTACCTTGTCGTTGAAATGCGTCTGATACTTGGGCGTATTTTTTATGAGAATTGTGTTCTGTGTGTTTGTTATACTGTAATATTTGAATTGATAATGTCCAAAAAAAAGATTCAATTGGTATAGATTAAATTTTAAATATTATAATGCCTTATGACTATTTTCCAAACCTTACTTAATATTATATTTTTCTTAAACTACATTGCTCTTTAATACGGGTTTTCGTTAATCGCCTAAGGCCTATACATCTCAATTTATTATTTAAATTAGTTTCTTATATGATTGTCTAAGTTTATTTCTAGCAAATGGCTAAGTGAATTGAGATGTCTTTCTTTAATTTTAGTTTAAAATTATTTAGCCCTCTTCTATTTAACTTATTTATATTTGTGTGGCCCAGCCAAGGAGCCCACCAAATAAAAACTATAATAAGTATAAATTAGGATGTAAAGGGATTCTAAATAATAAAATATGAATTGGCACTTGCAATTTTGTTGAGCAGTGCAAGATTACGTAGAAGGGGGGAACGAGGAGTGGAGGGCTTGAACCAGCGAGCCGAGAGAAAGTCTGTTCCGAGGTCAGTCCATTTTCGGCCACGTGCTATATAATTAATCGGTATGCTTTTCGGCCACTATTAAGGCTTTATCTAGCCGTTATGTCTTTATTATAAATTATAATTATTTCTGTAATCTTCTAATTCGGCGCTAAAATAAAAGAGAACATTTAATTTAACTTGCATTGCGTGTGTTCATTAGCGCCCTAATCCGACTCCTTGGCCCATCCTGACAAGATTCGGCTAAAGTGTATGCGGTCTCCAGCCAGCCGGAGCTTCCAGTTGGTCGAAAGAAGTGAAGACGGTCACAACTGGTGTCAGAAGTGGGATCCGACCGTCTCTGTTTAATCTTTGGGAGAGGACATCGACCGCAACTCATGGTTAGTATTAACTTTCTTTAAAAAAAATAATAAAAAATTAACTCAGTTTTAATTTTTTCACAGGTGATGAGCCAGAACTTTTACGACCAACGCTGGAACTTTTAACACCAACGCTGGAACTTCTAACGCCAACGCTGGAACTTCTATGGCCAACGCCGGAACTATAACGACCAACACCAGTACCTCCACACCTATCTACTGGACACCACATATGAGATCAACTAAAAAAAATTATTAAGAGTTTTCGTTGTAATCTTTTTTTATAATTCTTTTTGCCTAATTTTATTTTTTTTGGAAATGAACATTTAACTTAAACAACTAACAATTTTTTAATTATTAATTATATTAGATCAAAATGTAATTGTATATCGAAAAAGAAAAAGACAACGGTGTACAATAATTATGAGGTGTGTGGGAATGAAAAATAATGTTTTATAAGACTTTTTGCAAGCAAGTAATAGTTGCAAATTTAAAAAATAAAAAATTAATAAAAGATAGTTAACAATCTGTAAAGAGGAAATATGATTTTACTTATAAAATTTATTTTCAAATAACGGGAACATGGGACACGGAATGAGAATTCAGCTAGGAAAGAAAGAGGAAAGCATGTTATTATAAATCTTTATTTCTATGTTCGCAACCAAAATGTTGTAAACGCATCTCGGGTCATGAGGAAGTGTGTTTATGTTATAATTAAGATACCATTTAATATTAGAAGATTTTTTTCTTAGGATAACACCATGGTAAATTTCGGGGCAGGTCTGTAGTTGGGGAAAGATGTAAAGATGTCACCATCATGCCAGCAACAATTTGTTATGAAGGCCTAGAACCTTGTCTAAAAGGACAAGGCACGGAAGGGACCCAAAGGGTGTTCTTCAATTGTTTGAAACTTGACATCAATTTACACAGATACAGTAACAGCAAAGTACTGTAAAATTGCCCATGCAGAAACCGAGCATCCCCACAATGAAGCCATGGTGATTTTTAATCCTATAGCAGACATAAATTTTAGATAAATTATTAGAATTTTTATGATTGTAAGTAATCAATGAGAAAAAAAGTAACAGAAGAACACTTCTCTCCTTAGACCGCGGATGTGCACCCAAGGTGGAAACAAGCACAACAAAAAATTTGGTTTTCCTTTTTAGATTCAAGGAGGGTAAATACATTGTCAAAATTTAAAAGATGCCTAAATGGACACTCATTTCGTTTTAAATTAATCACTTTTTACAATAAGAAGGTTAATAATCGCTAGGAAGCTGTATTGTCTTCACCTATTTGCAGATTGCTAACTGATTTCAAAATTTTTATTAAGGCGCATGGGAACTTTGAAGGCATTTGGCGGGAATGAATTGACCTCACGTTCGTATTTTTTCTTTCTCCTTTCAAAATTTAAAGTATATTTGTGGTATATTCTTTTGGCGATTTTTAAAATTTATTTTTGCTTATGAGTGGAGTGTCACATTAGCTACCACTTTACAACGAGCCGAGTGGTACGGCTCGAATTGTATGGAGGGGGGTGATGTGGCCCGGCCAAGGAGCCTACCAAATAAAAACTATAATAAGTATAAATTAGGATGTAAAGGGAATCTAAATAATAAAATATGAATTGGCACTTGCAACTTTGTTGAACAGTGAAAGATTACGTAGAAGGGGGGGGAGATGAGGAGTGGAGGGCTTGAACCAGCGAGCCGAGAGAGATTCTGTTCCGAGAGCCGCGAGAAGGAAGTTGAACGGCAGACCGCTACGGGACAAGGTCAGTCCATTTTCGGCCACGTGCTATATAATTAATCAGTATGCTTTTCAGCCACTATTAAGGCTTTATCTAGCCGTTATGTCTTTATTATAAATTATAATTATTTCTGTAATCTTCTAATTCGGCGCTAAAATAAAAGAGAACATTTAATTTAACTTCCTTTGCGTGTGTTCATTAGCGTCCTAATCTGACTCCTTGGCCCATCCTGACAAGATTCGGCTAAAGTGTACGAGGTCTCCAGCCAGCCGGAGCTTCCAGCTGGTCGAAAGAAGTGGAGACGGTCACATTTGTATCTTTTATGGTAGGCTACGTCTAGGTTATATTGTAAATTGTCAGAATCTGTTACCTGATCACTGAACACCTTATTATTATTGCAGTAATTTTATTGTATTACAATGTCATTATGGCTATGTCCATACAAGTTAAATTTGTCTATCACAAAAATATTTCAGCCCATCCAACACTCGACCTAGAGCATCTAGAGTTATTGATGCCACTGCTTCTTGAATTCGGTGTCTCAAATGTTCGATGTTTCAATTCCTTTTACTTTAAACATTTTGTAAACACATACCTCCATAAATGGGTGTTAATGGGTGTAAGGTCTGGTGAGCATGCTAGCAATACCTCCCGGTCACCTCTTTCAATCCAATGTTGAGAAAATTTTTCATTACAGAAACCACAAAAAAACATTGCATAGTAAAGTGGTGCCACATCTTGCTGAAAATCAAATTTTCTTTCTTAATTTGGGGAGAGGGGGTAAGAGTATATAGCTATAGCTCCAACATGTCAAGAAAGACAATTGTACTTTAAAGTGCTTTTCTGCAAAGAAAATGGGAGAAATAATATGATCTTGAGCAAGAGCATACCACATATTGACTATTCAATTGTCACCATAAGGTGTGAAGTATTTTATTTTCCCAAATTCAAACATTACGGTGATGTATGTGTCCTGAAGTATGGAAAATGACCTCATCATTAAACATAACCCGATTCAAAAAATTCTCATCAGGTTCAATTTCAACAAGAATGTCTATAGCAAAGTCATTTTTTCAGGTTATTTTCTGTCTAATAGCATGTACTGTAATACCGAAATGACAATTTTGGTGACAATTAGTTTTGGTCCATATTTATTTGTTTTGGGGGATAGGTAAGAGAGAAAGTTTGTTGAATATTTTTGCACCATTTACTTGTCATAAAATATCAAGAAAATACCAACTGAGATTCAAAAAAATAGATAAAAAATTCAAATTTGTGTATTAATAATATAGTTATCTCAAAACATTTAAATATTTTATTCTCTATTAATTAAAATTTTTAAATTTCTTAAAATTAAAAATATAATTTCACCTGCATAAATCCTTGTTCATCTGGAGGTAAGCAACCATAGCTGATTTCCGGTTCATACTGGCCAGTTTCATAATTATAGACTTCCTCGATAGCACTGAAACATTGAGATCCTGGTTTCGCTGCACATGTTCCGTTCTGTTGATCTTCAGGACAATTTCCTTCACAGTAACATAATACACCGTTAACTGTAACAATAAAATAACAAAACATTATAAATGTGACCTAATGCTATGTATAGTAATTTGATACTTCAAAGAAAACATGGTCTGAACTTAGTTTACAAATAAGTCGAGGAATATCTGAACTATTTAAAATTTTATTCACTAACCACTTCCCAAATGAGTTTTTCTATTCTACAGCCATCTACGATATATACTGATATCATTTTCGTTGGGGAACATTACCCCTCTGAATGTGGCCCCCGATATTATCACAGTTTGGTAGTAAATAAGTCAAAAACACAATAACCAGTCCTGGAAAGACAAAAATTAAAAATTGAGAAACTGTCTCAATTCAAAGATACCAAAGCTATGAAATACCTAAGTGTACTCATACAAGAGCTGTGTAGTTATCTGTAAATCAGTTATGTTTGATGTTTTCTATCTTATATTTAGTAGAAAAATTTTGACAGTGTAAGTTTCTGTTTCTTTGCTGCAATAGAAAAAAGTGTTGGTAAAGTACTTTTTTTTGTATGTAAAAATATTAAGAAAGCAGAAGAAAGAATAAACAAAAATTAGAAATCACAGGACCCTACACTGTCACAGAATGGTTCACAAGTGGCTTACTGAATTTTGTTGTGGTTGTACAAACACAAATGATGTTGAGTGTGTGGATAACTAAATGAGACCACAACTGAAGAGGTAGTCGGTAAAATGCATGATTATCATCGAATTAAGATAGTTAAGATAGTATAGATCTTCAATGAACATAAATTTAATATTGTGTATGAACATTTGGGTACGATAAAACTATTAACAACGAAATGGGTGCTACATTTTCTCACAGTTCGACAAAAATGAAATCATGCGACCATTTCAAAGCAGTATTTAGATTATTTAATTGCAAACAAAGTGATTTTTGTAACCGTTGATGAATAATGGACACATCACTATTCCCCGCCAATGAAAGAGTAGTCAAAACAGTGGATGACTTAATTGTTTTTCTCTTGTTGTTTAAATGTGAAAAACCTCTTAGTCATTATCACCTTATAAAACTATAGAAAATTAAAGACCCTTAGCTCTCAAAACTCTAATAGTATTAGGGTCGGAGAAAAACAAGAGTTGTCAAGAGAAAAGATGAGAGGAATTTAACCAAGTCTACATGAAAAAATGTACATCCAGCTAGAGTCCCTCAGGATTTTTATACTGATCCTATAGGTAAACTGAGTAATCATATCAAAGCAGTATTTGGACATGTTCAATCAGAAATCAATTTTAGGCATTATGGTAACCATTGATAAACATAGATTCATTTCTACACATTTGAAATTAAAGTCTGTAAAAAAAAGAAGATTTTTCCTGATGAACATGCTCTGAAGAAGGCATAAATCCATAGTCATGGCAACAATTCTACAATAAACTAAGTATAATCTTCATCGACTTGCTGGAAACAAGAAAAAACTATCCCAGGACAGTATTTACTTGGGTTTTTACTTGATCAATTTCACTGAAAAGTGATGAAAAACCACTACACTTGGCGGAAAATAAAACAATTCACTTATACCAAGATAATGAATCAGCTTAAATGTCTGCAATTGCCAAGGTCATATACTATATTTTCCAGAATTTACCCCTGCAACAACTTTCTTTTTGCAAAGATGAAGTCTCAGTGGGAAAAGATTCAATAGAACAAGCAGGTTATCACTGAACAAAATGTCTATTTTATAAGTTTGAGGAATCATATTTTTTTGGTAAGCTTAAAGAAATTCGAAAGCCATTGTGTACAAAGTATATCCACCCAAAACAAGAATATGTCAAAAATATATTGAATATTGGTAAGAAAATATTTGTTCATTTCAAAACCAATGACTTTATCAAGCAGCATTGGTATCCGTAAAAATAAATAAAATTATATTTCATTTCATGAATAGAAATTGTTCTGTGTATGAAGGAAATTAATTAACGTCTAAAGTTGAAATAAAAAATTGATGAAACCAAACATTAATCATTTAAAAAGACTATAACAACAGCTGTGGAAATATGAGAGAGAGGAATGTTTTCACAAACTGTGAGCACTGAAATACCAAAACATTTAATATTTCCTAAATAAAGTCGTTTTGATATTGCAATAATTATACTGTATTAGGATTTCTACAATCCGAATGTTTTTTACAATAAATGGTGGAAAAACATTGCACAACCTTTCCTACACACAAATTCACAGTCCTAACTCAACTTATCTATTCATCTCAAAAATATCAGTTTGTAAAGAAAGCGAAAATGGACAATTTGGTTTGTTTTTTTGAAATATATAAACAGGGTGTAAAGAAAAAGGTGGACTGGCCATTCATTTTCGGATTATATACATTAAAACCAATAAAAAATTTTAACATATAGTCGAATTCCTCTTCATTTTCCGTCTATCCGCCATTTTGTTTATCGTTAGGAAAGAAAAATATTTTGTCTCTTGTAAGTTTTTTGAAAAATAAACGGTTTTTGAGATATCTTTCGTTAAAGATTTTAAAATGGCCGCAATTTTGAAAATTATTAGAATAAAGTCCTGGTGTTTGGTACACTTGTAAATCGTAACATACAAAATACTTATGCTAAATTTGAACTCAATATCTTTACTATTTTTGCAGTTGTATTTGTTTTGTTTTTCGATGGGAAAAAAAAACTAAATGGCGGATAGACGGGAAATGAAGAGGAATTCGACTGTATGTTATTTGACATTTTTTATCGGGTTTGATAGTCCACCTTCGTTACACCCTGTGTATACATTAAAATTGGATCTAAACTTCTTTCGCTTGAGCTATAAATTCATCAATATAAATCGTATCCTATTTAATTAAAAGTAAGCTTTTAATAACGGCAGTCAAGGATTATTATTATTTTTTTTTTTATAATTATTCCTAAACCTCAGTAGTATTTTGCTTGTGATTTTATACACACGATTGAGCCATTAATCAATCAACATTTCCCTTACAATTGACAAAATAGTTAGAATTGATTTTGGGAAATTATGTATTATAATAACTCCAATGACTGATTTTTTGGGGTTTTTACCGATAACTCGCGGAGCGGCATTTTAGAGTGATGGTAACCAATACGTTTTTTTGAGCCTTTAAGAAGCTACACATGAGAAAAAATTTATAGAAATCGTTGGAGCCAATTTTGAGACAATCGTAATTTTGTGGTTTTTTTCCTTATAGCGGCTTCCCCCAAATGTTGAATATACCCCGAGATATAACCAAATCTACTTGGATATCAAGTTTAATTAAATATAAGCCCAAGCATTTGAGTTATAGATGACAGACTTCATTCCAAAAAAAAAAACTTTTTTGGACTCAGGAGACCTCAAAATTTTTCCTATTGGTCTCTCTTGACGAACTCTTGTTCTTCCTACGACCCTGACACTATTTCAGTATTCGAGGACTATGGGTTTCTTTTCTTTTCTTCATTTTTTCTATAAGGCGATGATGACTGAGAGGTTTTTTGACTTTAAACAATAATCACTTAACTATGTAAATATGGGATGGTAAAAAACACAATATCCCAAAAAATAAATTCAGCTAGTTTTATGTTGTATGAATATGTCCATAGAAACATTGTGCATCTTAACGTACACCTGCATAGGCCTATTCTTGCTAAAGCAGGTTAAATTCCATAGTAGGGGAGAACGGGACATAAAGTAGGTAGTAGTCAACAAAAGCTTTCATAGTAGGGGGGAACAGTTTTGTATAGGTCTAGGATTAGAAACACCTGTTGTACATCTGTGTTTATTGTAATACAAAACAGCTGACATTTCCAAGTCCTTTCATAGTTGTTATTGTGACTACAGAAATTGGCTGTTAACAACACCCAATACAGAATGATTCAAAAATATGTACTAAACTTTAAGATATAATTCACACACTAAAATAAAATAATAATAACCGGTGCAAAACACTGCACAAAATTTTTAACGCACCTGCCCCTAAAATCAAATAAAAAAACAACCCTAAACTTGGTACCTCTTTGTCATAAACAAGTAATTAAAGTAGTCGGTTTTTAAATTAAATTAGCTCTTTTAAAAATAACATTATTGTTTCTCTATTGCGATTTGTACACGTGTTTTGGGTCATTAATTTTCACATTTTAATAAAATTTGAACGAAATCAGAGGAGCTAATTTTCAGAAATAAGGTATTTTATAACAACTACATGGCCGATGTTTTTGAAACTCACAAAAGGAATTTTTGGAGAGATAGCGATCAATTGTTTGGGGGGGGGTCATTAGAACCGATTTTATGGCAGTTACCACCCAAAAAAGTCACGAGATATGGCAAAACCCACACACCCTGTACAGCAGTGTATAGACGACAGGCGGATATCATTACAAAAATCCACTTTTTTGGACTCAGGAGCTTGAACTACAAATCTAAACAAATTATGGCGTTTACCTTCACATTTAGACCGTTAACTGTTAAAACCGTATTAAGAAGGGACTAGGACTATCACAGGGATAACGCAGTACAACAACATGTTAAAGTTCCTACAAAATCACTATCAAGCGTTTAAAATATTAATTCTGGCAACCTTACTTTTAATTATTGCACGTCAGCAAATTTGAAGAAAGAAGGGGAAAAAAAACCGTCAATTTAATTACGATTGACTGTTTTAAACTACTTCAGCCAAAAACTAGCACTTTCCCACCTGTTTATATATAAATAACATCAAGACAATTTAAAAATCTGTTTCCTATAATTAAATGATAGTTCGGATATTAAACTATTACATCAATATATTCATAAGAAAGTAGTAACGATTCCAGTCCTTGTATTTCCTTGGAAGATTTTCATTTTCATGGAAAAGTTTTGACAAACATAGTTTGAATATCAGTTTATTTTTAATTTAAACCTGATGGAATCAATTTTGTTTTTGCAGACACCGGAGTGGAGCGTAGTCCTTAGCTCCTAGACGGAAGCAAAAAAACTAGGGACAAAGGATCCGAAAAAAAAGGCAATCAAGTTTGATGCGAGACGTCTGGGCACAGTTTAGGAAAGGGACGGAAAGCAATAGCCTTCAAAGTAGAAAATATTAATAATTATTTTGTTTTGTGTAAGATTTACAGTCAACCTACGCTACTTACATTGAGGACGCGTTTATAGCACAAGCTAAGCAAGTTTGAGCCCTTATTTAAAAATATGAATATTTTTTTCAAAGATAGCGTTCATGGTTCATTTTCAATATTGATGATGATTAATATTGGTTCGTTTTTAACATGTTTTTGGGGATGGATGAGTGGGGAAGTTTGCTCAATGTTTTATGCACAGTTTAATTATGAAATCTTTTACCAGTATAACAAAAACCAACACTTCATTTAGCGCTATTTCAAAATGGCAGCCTTTGTGTTTTAACGTCAAATATCTGGAAAAACGTTAACTTAACAAAAATGTACAAGAAACCAAATATTTTATTCTTTAAACGACAAATAAGATGATATTTTGATTTTTTTTTTTTTCTCTCCAAGTGAAAGAATAACAGTCATCAATTTTTTTCAATAAACAATTTCCTGGTTATTGAATACAACACCTGTAAGTTTACAATTAACAGTTATTCCGTATTATTTTTTGGATATATTGCATGTTACAGGCTTCTTAGCAGGGTTGGGAAAAAACATGTATTTTTACAACGTTTTTATTACTCATGAAATTCATATCTGTTGTTTTTTTTTTAATGTATTTTTTAACCCTCTAACCGGTAACGCCAAACTCGGTCTAATTTGCTTTATTTCAATCGGGTTTTTTTAATATCTTGTTATATATCATTTTCTCATAAAGATGCATAAAATTTATCTGTGTAATGAAAACAAAATATTCGAATTATCTGCGTCATGGAATGTAAAGAATCAGCCAATAAACGAATGACTTTTTTGACGTTTACCAAACTTAACCTATATTTGACATCTGGGTAACTAGAGTGTATCATGAACGAAGCCTTTGTATACCGGGTGTTCAAAAAGTCTGGTTACCGCAGGATATTTTGTTTGTGAAAAAGTTTATTATAATCAGAATACTTTAGTTAACATCATTTTGAAACACGGGGAGACGTCTCAGAGAGGAGCGGGAAATTGTTCATTGTAAGTAACTACCTCAGTTTACAGTCTGTATGAAGTAACCTGTCTCCTGACCCTTCGACTACCTGGGACAGGCCCGGGCCATTCACGTCGCCAGCAGTTGTTTACCTAATTAGTCGCCTATAAGCTTCCCCACTAGCTTAAGTAACTTTTTTACCTAAATCATAATTTCCGAAATGTTATCAAATATTTGAAAAGTACATAAAAAAATAAGATCAACGATACTAAACAAGGGCAAATTTGATAAAAACTAACAATATAGAGGTAATAAGAAATATAGAAGTAGTCTGTTTAAATCTTGTAATAATAAAGTTGGTTTTATGTAACAATATGACAATGAAATTACAAATTTGCCCTTGTTTAGTATCGTTGATCTTATTTTTTTATGTACTTTTCAAATATTTGATAACATTTCGGAAATTATGATTTAGGTAAAAAAGTTACTTAAGCTAGTGGGGAAGCTTATAGGCGACTAATTAGGTAAACAACTGCGGGCGACGTGAATGGCCCGGGCCTGTCCCAGGTAGTCGAAGGGTCAGGAGACAGGTTACTTCATACAGACTGTAGATGTCTTTTGTTTAATAGAGCACATTGCCGCAAACCTGAAAGCAAAAGGACGATGCAGCTTGCTTGCCTCTAGTCAACTCTAGTGTAGTTAATAATCAAGTAAAGTTGACACATGTTGGTATAGAATGGTGGAGAAATTACATTAACATTTTACAAATATATAAAAAACATGAAATTAATAATTTATACTTTTTAAAATATACCAATGCAGGATATGAGCTTTAAAATGATGTATTACACAATCTAAGCTTACATTGAAGATTTTCCCGGTTTCCACAGTAAAGAAATAAGAGTTAAGTGTATAAAAGTGTTGTTAACTAGATTAAAGACATATCTAAAGGACAAACAAAATATCCTTGGATATCCAGACTTTTTGAACACTCGGTATGTTTAAATATGGACACCTCCTCGCCGTAAATGTATTTCTTCTTATTATCTTTTTTTTATAAGTAAATTAATTTATTTTTATACTTCAGGCCTCTCCTTGTTCTTTAGTTATAAGATATGTATTATTATTGTATATAATATTATAACTTAGGTTAATGTTATATGTATATAAGGTTCATATATGTATATATATGAATATAAAATATTCAAATATTCATTTCGTTAAAATCGAGGTACACCTCTCTATGCTGTCAGTGAACATTATAGTGTATTTTAACATTAGGACCAAAAGTGAAGCTTTTCGATAGTAATTCAAGTTTAAGGAATATGATCGAGGATCGAAAAGCTTCTTTTGGTCCAAGTGATGAAATATATTTTGTCTACAGTTGTTGACAAAGTGGCATTTTGTTCATTTAAATTAGTTTGCAAAACAGCTGATTTCTCAACAGTTTCACTTTGCCCACTACTTTGCACACTACTTTGCTCACTCCGAATGGCAACCGAACAAAACGAAATTTAGGTTAAGTTTATTTGAATTGATAATTTATAATATACAGGAAATGTCCCGTATGTATGTTAGATTAATTCTTACATGTTAAATAACATAAACAAACAACAAAACAACGTTTTAAAGTTGAAAAAGGGAGTAATTATTCATGAAGATGATTGACAGTGTATGTACACTGAGAGTATTTTTCGTTTGCCGAGTTTTGAAGTTGGCAATCCCGTTTCCTCAACAATACAGCTAAGTTATTTGTAATATTCATAAATAACCTCAGTTTTGACGTGAGAACTTGTACTCAGTGTTGATGTGTTGTTTAGCACTATTGCTATATTTTGTGTAGTTAGTTTTAAAATATGGACAGTTCAGAGGATGAAAACCTGTCAAATACCCCGCCTAAATTAGCGGAAAGAGCTAACAACGTTGTACTAAATCTCCTTCCTGTCAAATCAAGGAAAAAGTACGACCACCAGTATGAACTGTTTTTATTGACAAAATAACAACTGTAGACAAAGTATAATGTGCAATTCGTGAGCAAAGTGTCTTTTTTAAACTCGATAAAATTGACATTTTCCTCTCGTTTAAAAAAGTGCCACTTTGCTCACTAGTTGCACAAATAACTATTTCCTTATACTGCAAATAATATAAGAAAACAATTTTACAAAAACTAAAATGTTATAAATCTATTTACCTTCAAATCGATGGTAACAACTGTTTTATCTGTTATTTTTATAAATGCTTTACAATCATTAATTAATTCGTATAAACGAAGTAACAGCTGATGACCTCTACCTCAGCTGATGTTTTTAGGGCCTAGGACTAAAAAGAACAACTTTAGCATCTCAATGTACTGAAAACAGCTGTTTTTGAAGCAATATGCCGACAATATCTTATTATTAGATTAGTTGCTGATTCCTTGTAGAGTTTCAAAATGTCGGTCATTTAATAATAATAAAACTAGAGCAGAGATTAGTGCGGTTAATTTTCTGAGAATAACAATGATTCATGTTCGTTACGAAGGAAATTAACGAATATCGGCGAATGAGTCGTAACAGATTGTATTTTGCTAAACATTTATCCACAGATTCCTTATCGCTATTATTAGCGGAAGTGACTATTCTAGTCTGTAAACATCTAGGAATTCATTTCCGTTTGGAAAAAGCTATTGAGTCATAAGATTTTCCAGATTCATTTCTCACAATATAGGCAACGTATTAGAAAAAGTTACGTGTGGTGTTGAGTGGAATATTCATTTGAGATATACTGAGCCTCGCGGTCAGCACCGCCTTCTAAATAAAAAGAAGAAAAGAACATAAAATGAAGGTTTTTTGATGGAGTGCTAAACAGTCGAAAGCAATTCTTTACATCAGACTACAGAGTAAAATAAAATATAGAATATGAAGATATTTTGGAACTATTTTGAGGTTTTCGAAAACTTAAAATTTTGAGGATAACTGTCATAAAAGATTAAAAAAGGTGCAAAAAAGGCACAAAACTTTCTCATACACTCGGTCATAATAGAAATACAAACCAAAGAAATCTATTCGTGCAAAAATTAAGTCCCGTAGTTGTCAGTAAAAAGTGAAAATGAACCATAGATGTCCTTAGAAAAAATATATTAATTTAAACAGAGCCTAAACTTGCATAGCTTGTGTCATAAAACACTTCCTCAGTGTACAGCATCCTCATGGTAGGAATGGGTCTGGGGTGGAGAGGAAAATAGGGGCCCCCACACTTTGTTTGTTGCATCTACTTTCAGCGGTACAGCCCCAATAAAAAAAATATAAACCTCAAATGCTTCTATGTAAACGCGTACTGTACTCAACTTTCGTTTCTTTTATCGGTGAAAATAAGAATACAACATTTACAAAAGTCTGTCAAGAAGTTGTAACTTTAGGAATTAAATGTAGCTAAGCAGTAATTTGTGTACCTAGTTTTCTTGGAATGGGTTGTACCGTCAAGTCAGGTTAGGGAAATAAGTAGAAGGGAGGACACGCCCATTACACCAGACACAATCATAGTCTGAGGCTACTGTATATCGTGTTTGACTACGTTGGTCAAGATTCATATGTTTTTAACCAAATATTCCTGAACCGTAATGGTGTTTTTACTTGCGATTTTGCAGGTTTGAACCTAAACTTCACATTTCACTAAAATTGAATGAAATTGCTATAGCCAATTTTGAGATATTACTTATAACAGTTTCATAGCTGATTATGTTTTTATCGAGATGGCGACCTATACGTTATGTTTGGGTTTCTAAAGTCTACACGAGCAAAACTTTATCAGATTTAGAGTCGTGTCACCTATGCATGGTCTGTCTGTAATTCAAACCTAGTCCACCACCGATTTTGATCAAATTTGGAATGTCGGCACATTTTGATCATCTTAAGGCGTCTTCCCCCTTCATATTTTTTTCCATAGTTATATAATATTTGAGCACAACTTCCTCAAGACAAAAACTCAAAAGTTTTCCTAAAATCTGTCGTAACGATTTTTTTATAGAACTTTGGAACCCCCCCCCCCCCCCAATAACGAGATTTGGAAATCATCGGTCAAAAAGTAAAATGAAGCCGTTGAAGGAAAAAAATGGTATGATAAATCACCACACCAAATTTCCTCAAAATAGGACTTACACTTTTTGCATAATAACATTGGAATCCAGATTTCTTTTAAAAACTCCAATTTTTCTAAGTTTAACAGAGACAAAACCAAAGCCTCTAAAATTTTTTTAAAACACTCAAGCTAACAAATGTAGGCCTATTTTGAAAAATTTAAATCCGTTAATTAGGAGAGCCGTGGTAAATATTTAAAATGTGTTTAATATTTGGGCTAATAAACAAATAAAAATAACTTTGCGAATTATAAATTATTTTCCCCTTTTAAACTCATATCAAAACTACTCGGACAGTTCAACTCTTATGAAAAAATAAGAAGCCTAAATTTGTTTACTTCTAATGGGGATTCCGTGCTATTAGTAAAGGAAAAAACATCGGCTCCAAGTTTAAATTTCATGATGCTATTTTTCCTGCTAAACTAATTACAGTTCAATTACTTAATAAAAAATGAAAAAAGAATCTAATTTCTTTAGTATTTGTGGTGCTAGTAAAGGAAAAAACACTGGTTTAATATTTAAATTTTATGATACTGTTTTTCCTATTCAAACTCATTACAGTTTAATTACTTAGACTTTATGATGGTGTTTTTCTTGACTAAACTAATTAATCACAGTTCAATTAATTATGAAAAAATAATAAGTCTATTTTTTGTCTTAAAATACGATTTTCATGCTTTAGCCATTAATAAAACATCGGTTCAAACAAATTTTAAATTTCATGTTTAATCACATACATATAAACAATAAAATATATTTGTATTGATTATTTCAGTGCAGACCTTAAGCAATACACCTAACCTAACCACACCAGATAAATTACTGCTTTTAGGCTAGACATCTTCACCACTATCTAGAAGACTCAGTCAAATGAATAATGAAGTGTTCAATGTCATCTTGAATTATTTCCTTGTTGTTTTAAAATACGAAAAGCCTCTCGGTCATCATCGCCGTATAAAAAAAAAAATAATAATAATAATAATAATGACTAATAGCATCATGGTAGGAAAATATACTTCAGCTGTTCGTTCTTTGCACTTGCAATTATCACAATCTGGCAACGTTGCTTCGTTGTCTACGCGCGCAATTTGGGTGTGATGTTAAGATATTTATTATTTGGCCGTAGAGGGGCAGTGCGAGACGACGACGTTACCATTTCCACTGCCTATCCAATACGTCACCAAAAATCTAAGTGCAAAGAACCAGCGGCTGTAGTATAACAGAGCTTGGAGACAGCATAGGAAAGATTAAAGAGAAGGATCTAACCCGACTACATGAAATAAAGTGAAAATACGACTAGGTTCCCCTCGGGATTGCCAAGCCCGTATTCATTAAAGTGAGCCCCTGAGGGTGTGTCGTCTTGGAGGTATTTGTCCTGCTTCACTCTTACGACATGCTTGCATTGTTTACACTGTTATATGAACCAGCGCGATAAAAACGTCGTCAATACGAGTCGACCGCTTCCAACTTGTTCACAATTGTAATTTTTCTTTATTTTGTTTTAATGAGGTGTATTTTGGTGTTTAGTGTACTGTGTTTATTCTAGTGAAGTGTTTTGTATAAAAGTGTGTTGTGTGTAACACACATAATCACTCAGTGGAATGTGCAAATCCCCGTCAGTTATTGGTGATTGTCTGAAAAAGTCCATTTTGCTCATTTGGAAGGGGAATTGAGTCTTCGTATCGCATTGATTATTGGGCGCGACTCAGTGATATCGGAGTTTATCAGGTTAACATTCTCTGATGGCACAGTCCGGGGAGTCGTGACAGTGATGAGTCGATGCGCTACGAGCAGCTTACTGTAGCTACTGACCCTCCTGGCGAGCAAAACCGGAGCCCTTGATAAGACCAACATCTCGTGGGGAGATTAGATAATCATCGAAGATACAGCACCAGCAGACTCCGGAGCTAGAGGTCATTTGGTATGTGGTGGCGCTTGACCTTCATCGGACAAACAGGTTTCTGTCACTTTTTAGTAGTGGGGGAAGCGAGTGAGTTAGTGTACCGCCGTCCTTTCGTCAGTGCGTTTCAACAACCTCCCCACTCCAAGCCAGACCGCCCTCCATCCAAGCGCCACCATATAACGAATAAGCTATCATTGTACTACGCAGAATAACATCCAAGATTGTATTCGTCGCGTCAAACATCAACAACTGTCCGACAAGACGCGTTGGGGCTTGCGTAAAACAGGTCCAGGTGAACAAAAAGGCACAGTGGAATTTCTTTCTAGAGAAACTAAACTTAACGTACGCGGAATCTCCGAGTCAAGTCCAAGTCGGTAAAAAATCGGGACCTTTTCATATTAACTTAGCTATAGGTGGAGGTGCCGTAACGAGAGAAACCTTCAACACCGGTAACAACAATACTGTTGTTCGATATACCGTCAACAATGGAAGACCTAACAACGATCAAAGTCGATCCAGATACAACAAGAAACAACAATACGTACAACGAAATTCGATCAAGAAAGTGCCAAAAAAAAACAATGAAGATACAACAAAAAGTCCAACTGAAGAAACAAGTTCTATATTCGATCAAGAAACAACAACGAAATTTAAATTCTTTCAACATCAGTTCTTTTTAAATTTTATATTATGCTTGACCACACTACTTTTAACTTGATTCCAAACGAGTTCGGATTATAACATCGATGAGTTCTACAGATTTATGACCTATATTCCGACATCCACAAATACTGAGAAATATGTGTGCTTTATTGTTTTGAGTAAGGGTGTTATTGCGAAATTTAGAAAAAATTTACTTCACCTCTACGAGAGCTGTTACTGTATTTAATTTTGTTTTCATTGATAGTCATGCAGGATCAGAGTGAGCAAAGTAACAAAGAGTATCCATCCAATCACCCGACATTCCAGTCACATGGATTATAGGAATACACCACGATTTTTGTTAATATTAAAAAGTCGTCACTCGTTTGGTTTATGTCAGTGTCTCGACCCTGGTGGGCCTTTAAAGCTGTAAACCTATAAGAACTCTCCACTCGCTACGCTCGGCCTTGCCGGTGTAGCGTCGAATATTATCCTCGTGGAATTTTTACTCCCTTATGTTTCTTCTACTGTAGAAAATTTAAAAGTTTTCGCTTCTATATCGGAATTAAAGAAGACATCGACAAACATGTTATGGAATAGTTACAACACAACGCCTACTATGGATTAATAGATTTTTTTCTTTTGTAAACTTTTCTTTTCTTAATGTTAATATTTCAAAAAAAGTTTAATTTTAAAGTTTTCTCCCTTATCACAATTAAAAGTGAAATCCACATAAATATGACATGGAATAGTTACAATTATATGGCGACGATGCAAAAATCAAACTTTTTTAATTTGTACTCTTTTCCGTTTTCCCCAACTTAACATTTTTCAAACAAAAAGTAATTTTACAAGTTTTCGTCCCTATACTACAACTAAAACTGAAATATAATTGAGTGTGCTATGGAATAGTTTACAATTCTATAACGACTATAATAAAATTTAAATAAATTCGATTTTTCTATAGCCAGCAGATTTTTAATTTGTAAAATTAACTTTTTTTTAAAATAGTAACATTGGAAACAAAGAAAGTCTATAAAAAACAAGAAAAGTCTAAAGTTTCATTAATCCATAGTAGGTAGTGTTGTAACTATTCCATAACTTGCTCAAGCCGATGTCATTTCTAATGTCGATATAAAAGCGAAAATTCTACAATTATTGTCTACATGAGGGATTAAAAGTTCCACGAGGATACAGATTCCACAATACACCGGAATCTCATATCTATAAAAAAGATCACATTTTCTTGGGTGGTTAGAGTTCCAAACAGTAATTTCTGAATTTGTTATGTAGAGATGTAGGGGTTGATACAATTGAAATCTGCAAATTTGTATCTAATTTAGTGTGTTACAAGTTGACTTACACACGAGATATCAACAAATAAATAGATTTTTCTGTTTCGTGAAACCTGAATATCAGACAAAAACCGAAGGTCAACATTTTTGACGATTACCAAACGTGAAACATTCTACTTTTATTACTAAAATTTCAAAAAACATTACACTCTTACTAAATTGTGATTTTTCTATAGTTACTTACCTACAGTATCAACCACACTTTTAACAATTTCAATGCTGTCATTCATGGTTAAATTTGACAAACTTAACCTCAAATTATAAAAACACTGTTCTACACAACTACCTCACTTTTCAAAAACTCTTTGTTTATCTATTCACACACATTTTTTAATAAACCATTCTTAGTTTATTACTAAACTTTCTAATAACATCACACTTAAATTAAATAGTACTTTTTAAACGTAACACACCACACGCTTAGCATCAACCAGCCTAACTTCACTTCCTAATTGGTCACTACTGGACGCCGGACGATGCTGAGGCGCCAATAGCTTACTGACCCTTTCTTCAGTCTACCAGTCAGCCTCCTTTGTCCCCCCCCCCACTACTCCGTGAGAACTATACATTGTCTATCTGATCAAGACTACTCTTCAAGCATTAAGCAAGAGATCAATTTAATAATCATTAACTCATTAACGATTTTGATATAACGCCTTCATTGTGAATAAATTACCAATATACGCTGTCATTATAAGGCGCGTATTTCTATTATAACTATATTTAGTACTTTACTTGCTTGCCGATATCGATCTTGGTATTGACATGAAGATCCCTAAACTACAAAAATTATATATTTAAGAGGCATGTAAGTTCCTTAGATAAAAAAAAAAACTAACATGGTATGTTTCATAAAAATCATTTAACTGTAGTTTTCTTGTTTTAAACCGTAGTTGAAGTATCCAAAAACATACAAGTATTCGTCCAAACTGTTTTTAGTGCAATACCGTTTGAAATAAACGAATAAAAACATTCCACACACTTTCAAACTCACCCATTAAAAAAAATGATAAAACCAACCAAAACTACCGGTTCTGTAGTGGTCAGTCAAAAAGTAAAACTAAACCATGGACTCCGTCTTTGACAAAAATGTTTATATAAACTGTTTTAAACTTGATTCTCTTGTGATATAAGAAAGTCTTCAGCGAATATCGTATTTGATTAAAATCGAGCTGTAAATGACGGTGGTCAAGGTTGATATTTGTTTTCGTCACCCTCAGGGGCTCACTCATAGTGTGTACAGGTGTGGTGGAGCCGAAGGATCTACACCTTTCTTCATCTGGTCTTGGATAAATTTCCTCTCAGGACTCTCTTAAACAACTCTTCTTTTGATTAGAAAAAAAACCCGAACACAAGATCTCACAAAAACTACGTTTACATCAAACGCGTTTCAACGACAAAGTCGCCATCCTCAGTTGTTGAAACGCGTTTGATTAAGTAAACGTAGTTTTTGTGAGATCTTTTTAAAATATTATATCACAAGTCAAGCTCAATATTTATTTATAACTCTTATTTTCTTCCGACTTTGACGCTTATTAGGTTATTCGTGGACTAGGAGTTAAAGAACAAGAAATAGCCTATTCCTGAATGTAATTTGATCGATAGAATAGATTTTAAGACAGACATGAAGGAACGCTTTTTGTAAACAACCCCATAGCCGTTTTTTACCGAAATCTCATGAACCGACAACCATTATATTTTATTAATATCCTTAGAGACTACAAATGAGCAAAATATAATTAAATTGTATTAGCCAATTTTGATAAAATCGTAATTTTGTTTTTTTCTTTGTGGCAGCTACCCAAAAATATTTAATTATAAAAAATCCCGAGTTATGACCAAAATATACCACATACCAAATTTGATTAAACCTACGTCTTTGGTCTATGGAGCACTGCACACGCAACAGTCATTCCCAAAAACCTACACTACCTATATGTAGGGGGGGGGGGGGATCCTTAGAAATGGCTTTATTTAAGTGTAGCCTATTTTGGTAATTCATTAGTAATGTAATGAACACAAAACCCTTTTGTAAAGGTAGGCTACAGTGTTGTCAAGGTCAAACCTTATAATAGAGGTTGCAATTATTGTAATGGTTACTTCCTAGAAAAGGAAATTAGTAAAAACACTACTTAGTATTCTACGCAAACATGTGAACATAATCACAAATTTAACTTACGTTGAAATCAGCCGTTCAAGTAATTACCATTATGCTAAACTTTGTTATATTGACAACGTTTTAATTAATTTTCTCACCATGACCCTATATTAAATGTCTAAATACAACAGCTGGCTGTAAAGTATTCCAGTATTGTTAACGCATATTAGTGTGTGTTGTATGAATGAGAGAAAGTTGTGTAATGTTTTTTGTACGTAACGTTTCTTTTTTAAAGTAGAGATCATGGCGACATGTCCGTAGTGGTGGACTCATGTTTTCAGGACCAGTGAAATGATATGACAAGAGCAACGCAGGGCGGGTACTGCTAATTAACAATATAATAAACGTTGATTTACTATTTGCTATGTCATTATTTAGGTACTTAAATGTAACATTATGTACAGTATCCTCAAGGTAGGAATGTGTCTGGGGTGGAGAGGAAAAGAGGAGGCCCCACACTTTGTTGCGTTTGCTTTCAGCGGTACAACCTCAATAAAAAAATATAGACCTCAAATGCTTGTATGTAAACGCCTACCCTACTTTCGTTTCTTTTATAGGAGTAAATAAGAATAAAACGTTTACAAAATTAAACTTTTAAGAATTAACTTGAACTTAAACTTTAGGAATTAAATGTAGCTAAGCAGTAATTTGTGTACCTAGTTTTCTTGGAATGGGTTGTACCGTCAAGTCAGGTTAGGGAAGTAGGGAGGACACGCCCATTACACCAGACACTCTTGTGGTGTTTATTTTATTTTTCCACATATACGTTAATATAAGCAATATCCTTTTTGAAGTCTCCTGATTAAAAAAGTTTGTTTTTGGAATAAAGTCCGTCTGTCGTCCGTGCAGTGCGTACAGCCTAAACGCGTACACTTATTTTAATCAAATAGACCTATGACATGAGGGATTTGTTTAGTAAAAAACACAAAAATACGATTTTCTCGAAATCGCCTTTAAGACCGTATTTTTCGCCATCTCTCATAAAATGGTGGTTTATGAGTAATCGGTAAAAAACTTTAAATATCGATTATGGGGATGTTAAAAAATACACAATTTTTTTCAAAATCTACAACTGAAATGAAGGTTTTTGTGTGTTCTGTGCGCAATCAATTCTGTCCATCGATGTCACACAAACTTTGTATCATTCCTACAAACACATTAATAAGATGAAAAATAAATAATCATTACAAAATTTGAAATGTCTACTATACAGTGAGTAAATGCTGCTCTCAGCAACTCACTATAGTCAGCATGGATATGGCAATACCGAGGTCCTAGCTAGATCTATTCCTTGTAATTATAAGTGATGTATCAGGTCTCTCTAGGCCAACTCTTGTTCTTTTTCGATCCTGACACTATTAGAACATTCGAGGGTTAATGGCCTTTAGTTTATCTTCTTATCTTCTTTTCTTCTCTGTTTTTATAAAGCGATGATGACGGAGAGGTTTTTCACCTTTAAACAACACGAACAAAATAATGTTCTGAACATTTTATTTAAAATATATGTCGGCGGAATTGTGAAATTAATATCTAATTTCCAGAACCATAAATTTAACAAAGTTTAGCTAAATATTAATTATTTACCAGCTGATTCCAACTTAAATTAAATCTTAGGTTATGTTTACATTAGTCACGGCGCCATCTATTAAATTTGTTAGAACTGTTCAATACAGCATACTTGACCCTAACTTGATTACAAAATGGCGTCATTATTCAAAGTATGGAAACATCCTGTAGCTAAGGAAGTCGTACATCATCCCAGCTTTAATTGGTTTGAGATCTCAGGTAGCATCATGGGCTCCACATCTGCTAGACTATTAGGCCTACTGGCAAAACAAATCCAAATGAACGTACACAAACTGTGTTATTATGTATTAATACAGTAAAAAGAATACATGTATGCTAAAAAAACCTCTAGGTCATCACCTTAAAAAATGCATAAAGGAAGAAAAGAGCATAAAATAAAAACACCTAGCTCTCGAATAATTTAATAGGGTCAGTGTCAGATCTTAAAAAAGGATCTAATCTAAAGCTACAATGAAGAAGTTTTAGATCCAGCTAGATCCTTCGAGAACGTTAACCCCATAATCACAACAGTGAGCTCCTAGGGGAAATTAATTATTTAAATGGCTATTATAAAAGGGATTTATGGTTTAAAATTATTACTAGAAAGGTTTTGCCTCGATAAAGAGTTGAAATATCAATGTAACACACTCTGTATTTCGAAAATAAATTATGGAAAAAGATTGCACAAACTTTCTCACGCCAAAAGCTCAGTTTTCGTCGGTAGTTCTAAGTCAAAAACTGAAAATCAACCAAGAACGCAGTCTTTGAAAAAATAATTTTTATAAAAGCCTAAACTTGCCATAATCATGTTCTGAAAGTAAATCATATTTGATTAAAATAGAACTTTTAAAACAGTTGACATAGTTAATTTTTTTGCCAAAAAGTAATATTGTTTTTACTTGTAATGTAATTTTAATTTTGTAATTGGTGGTTTCACTAATAGGTTTTGGTTATTAATTTCACATTTCGCTAAAATTAAAACGAAATCGGTAAAGTCAATTTTGAGAAATCAAATATTTTATAGCCCCATGGCTGATTTTGTTGTTTTTTTCATCGATAAATCACTAACTGGCATACTGGGAGAGATATCTCGTTTTGTTAGGGTGTTTAAGAGGACACACATGAACAATATTGTACCAAAATCTTCAGAAAACCTTTAAAAGCTTGGTACCCCACAATATGTATGTTGTCGCATACAGGCCTAATTGTATTTTCCTCTTTTATTCGTAGGAAAATCAATCATTACAAAAAGAAGTACAATATGGTTTTGTTTAAAGACGCCGAATGAGAAGCTAAGAAACAATGTTTGTCATTTGAAGTGTACTTGGTATTTGTTTATAATCTTTTCTAAAAACATAGAGAAGACTGTGTGGTCATGCGCGTTGCACATCATATTATATACGTGGGTGCCCAGTATGGTTATAAATACTAGACTCGCTTCCCGTCTCACATATTGTTATTATTACAGCCGACACCACAAAACCGGTTGAACGCCCAAGTCATGACACCTACCCGCCGTGCATTCCTCACGGAAACCACATTTTGAGTTATATCTTGTGATAATTGCCATTGGTAAACCACATTCAAACTGTGCACACGATCAAACCATACGTCCAATCAACAAGGCGCCATCATGGTACTTACCCAGACAAACACACAATGGGAACAAGCAAATCAGCAATTTTTCTTGTTGTTTTAAGACGAAACAAGGTCATCATCGTTAAACAAAAAAAAGATTAAATAAAAAGATACCTGATAGGAAAGATGAGAGGGATCTAATCCATGAGATGAAAAAAAGTGTAGATCCAGCTAAGTCCCTCGGGATTGTCAAGCCAGTACTCACTGTAGGTTAAATTCTGAGGGAGGCAAATCCTTTAAGTATAACCCCAAAAATTGGTTTCTGGGACCATGTAGGAAATGTTGAATTGTATTGATATTGGTATATCAAGGGGTAGAATAAGTTTGATTAAAACAGTTGTTTACAAAGGTTTTCTGAACCTTGTAATTGTGTATATAACTACTTTCTTCACATTGGCTAGGCCCTAACGGGCTCATAAATGTGTCTCACTCTCGCGTCAATGTCTAGTCCTCAACGGGCCACAAAGCTGTACATATGTAAAGAAGAGTCCCTCCACTCGCTACTCTCTCGACGGTGATGGAGCCTTTGTAAACTATACCAATGTCACATTTTCTCGGATAGCCAGTGTTCTAAAATACAGGGTGGGCCATAAGTCACTTGACAAAAATGCATTGCGATAGTATTTATTATAAAGTATAGTAATATTATAAAGTATAAGTTAAGTATAAATGTTTACAAATAAAGGATTAATTAAATATTATATGTTTACAACATATCTCAAACATAACCTCAAAACAATAATGTTGTTTTGTTGTAGCAGCTGACAGGTTACAACTAGTGTCAAATTGATACTGAGTGACTGGTAGTGTCAAGTGACTTATGGCCCACTCTGTAAATATATTTGTAATACTTCGCTATTTGTCGTCGTAGAGATAGGGTTGGTACCATTACATATAGGAACTGAAATCTGCATTTTTAAAACTAATTGAATAACACACGAGATATTAGCAAAAGTGTTAATGAAAACCAGGTCGTCGATCCAGCCAAGTCACTCAGGATTGCCAAACCCGTACTTACTATAATCAATGACTACATAAATACTATAAGACACGACATGGCCATGTTAAATATTCTACGCTTATTCTTGAGTTGTCCAATACCCGCTAGGGTGTGGAGCTGTCGCTCTGCTAGAGAATCTGAAGTTGATGTGACTGGCGCTGGGTGGCTCTACGGTCAAACAATGTTTCAGGCGGGTAAGAGAAAACGCACTGATGCCACATATGGGACCAGAGATGCGAAGGAAGGTCGAGAATCGCTTATCTCAGCGCACGAACTGACAACACTGACTATGCTGACGGAAGTAAGTGAGAAGGTTTGTGAGAGAGAGGTCAACAGTTGTACAGTCTCAACCTAGTTGGATGCGTACAGTCAAGCACCTGCTGCTAGCGCTTTCTGATAGCTGTGTGTCAAACTTGTGACGAACAGCAACCGTAAAGCGTAGACTATTTCCCTATCCTATGTCGTGTCTTATAGTATTTATGTAGTCATTGCTATAATTGAGCCCCTGAGGGTCGGTTGTTCGATGTGGTTTAGAAGTTCCATGACGGTGTCCGTCTACTTGTTGAACGTCCTAGATGTTTCTTCGTAGATCATCCAGTATATATATTTTACGTGAGGGTTATTACGTTATCAATTTAATCACACACATTCAAAACAGCTGTTTAAATGTTCGTTTACTTAATAATGAATGAGCCATCGATGTAATTTGTATATGTCAATGACACTTATGTGTGCTGATACTAAGTAGTCACTCACACTCCACTCTGCAACAGGTCGGTCACTCATGTGTGTATGAGAATTAATTAAGTAAATGAGATAAAATCCAAGTGTATTTCCTTATTTGTAGTCTAACGGCGGAAAACCCTTTCGGTCATCAATACCCCCCTCTCTCCTTACCTCGAATATTGTCAAGATAGGAAGAAAACAAGAGATGGTCAAGTCAAACCTGATAAGAAAGGTGAAAGAGGGAAATCTAACCCACACCAGTCTACATGAATAAATGTGTAGAACCAGCTAGGATTGCTAATCCCGTACTCACTATAATGAGCCCATGAGTTGTAAACAAAGTGCGTAACGCCTACATTGCTACCTATGTTGCATTGTGATCTCTAACATCGTATAACAGCTTACGGTGAATTTCCAAAACCAGTCTTCGTCAAGATGTATTGCTTTCTTTCAATTATAAACAAAATTTCATTCAAATCAGCTGCGTAAGGGCCATGTCATACGAGCGCTAATGCCGTCGCGTAGATGCCGTCGAGATAACGTCGCTCCAACCCGGCAATGGAGTTTTTATGGAGCAAGTCATACGGACGCTATTAGCTGGCGCTAGCGCTACGTATGACAGGGTCCCGGCGTCACGTGCGCCGCGTCACTAACGCGACCGTCGGCGTTGGCTGCGCTCAGCGTCCTGCTAACGCGGACTCGCCGATGGCATTAGCGTCCGTATGACTTGCTCCATATGATCACCATTACCGGGTTGGAGCGACGTTATCTCGACGGCATCTACGCGACGGCATTAGCGCTCGTTTGACATGGCCCTAACAGGTACCCGGCATTGGCGGGACGGCATCAACGCGACGCATTTGCCGTCACGTATGACATGTACTTTTTCCGGCGCTATCTCGACGGCGATAGCGCTCGTATGACATGGCCCTAACTGTTGACAAAATCAGTGTTCAATTGACATCTTCCTATGAATAATAAAGGGTGAATAAACTTTCTTTTTTGTTGTTTAAAAGCGCTCCTCTTGGTTAACATCAACTTATACAACAAGTTGGTGATCGCCATCATGATACTAACCCATTTCCATCACACAATGTACTAGAAGCAAATCTTCAAAGTGTAATCCCCAAAAGATTGTTTCGTGGGCCATGAAGCTGTACATACATAACTTTGAATATCACATTGTCTTTGGGATATCGGAGTTCCATATTACATTTTTGACAATAACTTCGCTATTTGTGATCGTAGAGAAAGCGTGTTGTTATCATTACATGCAGAATTCATATCTGCAAATTTTTATATAATTTAAAATTTTTATAATATATGAAATATGAACAAAAAACTGTTTAAAATGGACGACATTTTCAATTTAATTTTCGAAATTTCAAAATGGTTCTACATGATCACATTAAGTTACAGTCTCCTACACCAAATTTCATGTTCCCATCTTAATTTTGTTTCATTTTTTTAAAGGCGAAAACCTCTCGGTCATCAGTGCCTTATAAAAAAAAAGAAGAACAGAAGGTAAAATGACTCCTAGACCTTGAATAATCTAATAGCGTCAGGTCTGGAAAGATGAGAGAGATCTAACTCAAGACTAAATGAAAAAAGTATAAATTCAGTTAGGATCCATAGGGATTGCCATGCCCCTAATCACTATAACCGAGTCCTTAAGAGCAATTAGATGGAAAACGAAGCATTTTTGGACAAATGTTTATTAGAACTAGTTATTTTATTTTTGTGTCCAGAAATGATTCCAAATGTTTGGCAGACTGATTCTGAAAAATCCTGTATATACGGTTTCAAAAATATATATCCTTAATTCGATAAGTCATTCAGGGGATGAAAATAAAGGAAAAAGTTCTTATAAACATATGTTCGAAAACGCTTCATTGTCGGCCTCTAGGCCATTTTGTGTTTTTCGAAAAGTAATAACTTCGTAAATTATTAAAATTTTGAGTTGAAATTTGAAACAAATATTTTTTTATGCTACGTTTTAAACATTACATCTAGAATCAAAACTTAATCTTATAAATTTTCAAAATGGTTGCGGTTAAAAATTGTTAATATCTCTAAAATCATTTTTTTAAATTTCAAACGACCTTCATTTTGAAAATTTATAAGATAAAGTTTTAATTCTTGACATACTGGTAAAACGCAGCATAAAAAAATTTGTACACCAAATATCGACTCAAAATTTTAATAATCATTATTTTTCGAAGAAAAAAAACACAAAATGGCCGAATGACGGATTTGGAATCGTTTTCGAACGTATATTTTTAGGAACTTTTATTCTCACACCCTCGAATCACTTCCCAAGTTAGGCCACATTTTTGAAACATCCTGTATATAAAATGAGGCACAAATTAGAGCAATGTGTTAGGTTCGGTGAACATGTTACATTTAGACATTGCCGACCTAAGTTTCATCATGACCAAACTCTGTTACCATTTTTGGAAGAAAGTTAAAATAAAACTTTGACAGTGGCAACAGTGATCACCTACGCAAGTGGCCTTTCATGGACATCAGTGCCAAGCCTGATCCTTTATTGATGTGCAAGATTTAAACAGGATTTGTGTAGAATTTCATTCACCGCGTTGATCAAGCCACTTTATATTAACGTAGTGATGTGGTCCAGTAGGAAGGAAATTTAAAAATTGGAAGATTTTCATGTTTCGACATTTTTATTAGTATCTGTACTCTATAAATTAAAAATAAATAAGTTAAAGATATTAACAAATAAAGGTATACTCGTATATTAATTTGATAAATTTACAAGTAGGGTTATTTACTGAAATGATGACGGAAGCTTTTTTATTTCAAAACTGTTTTTAAAGTTAGGTTACATAATTTGGCCAACTAAAAGACGGTGAAGTTTTTTAAAATACATTAATTTCTATAAGAATCTAGAGCTTTAAGTATTTATAAAAAATATATTAAATTTGTGATCACTAAGGGAAATAAAATGAAGAATCTTACTACATTAGCGAGGAAAAATTTGTTTTGATTATCTCATGAGGGAAAAATGCCATCCATCCATTTCTGCAGGCACTGCATCGCCATTTTCTAGGAGGATTCTTTGGGAGGGGTTTGGTGACGGGGACTTTGTTGATGAAGTCTTTGTTGTGGGGGAAAGGGTAAAGATGTGGCCATCCACATGTTAAGCGCTAGAGTCACTTCAGGGGTTACAGAACGAATTTTTAACACTTTCTCCTGGATTTACAGTAAAAATAGAAACCGCCAGTCATCTGAGCGAGCTGCTATCCCTACTACAATTGGAAACTTGTGAATATCTAATCCAAACTAAAAAAGAGTGGTGAATGTTCTCCTTCTGAAGAACAACCCCAAGATGCAAGAAAAGAAAAAAAAACATACCTCAGAGAGAAGAAGAGGGATGAAGGAAAAAAAAAAAAAAACAGAACAAGGTATAAGAAGGATTTTTATTATAAGAAAGAAGATGAAGGGGACAATTATGAAGAGGACTAATATGAAGAAGGAAGACCACTTATAGATTATTGTTTAGCTATAGTATAAACAATAAATACTAATCAATCATATCTCTAATTGCATACAGTGACATCCTATTTTAATTTGATTCTTCTAGTGCTAACATATGCTTACTTATACCTAAAAAATAATCAGTACTTTTATTGGACCTTATGTTTTATAAACATGTACCGTATTAAAGGTAAATAGTAAATACTTTTCTCTAAAATTATTATTTTGTTTTTATTTTTCTTCCAAAACTGAGTTTCATTTGTTCTTTATTTTTTAATTTTTTTTTAGCTAAGCTTACGTCTTTTAATATCTTGTCAATATTGTAATTGAACGTTAAACTTGAACAAACAGCATTGATATTATAGACATAAAAAATTAAGAACATACTAAAAATATCGTTTTAATTGTTGATAGACCTAATGATTGGACAATAAATCATTTTATTTGTTAAACCATTAATAACATGACTAAAAGTTGTGTTTAATTCTTTGAAGCCTACATTTAGACAATTTGATTAAAATCGTTTTAACTTTGAAAACTGATTTTGAGAAAACCAGAATTTCAAGTTTTGGTCTTACGACAGTTACCTCCAAATTTTGAGTTATCGAATGAATGGGGAAAAAAACGCTATGAAACGAGGTCAAAATCTCGTTATGCCGTAGAGGCGTAAGGTAAACGTCATTCCAAAAATAACTTCAGGAAAAATTTTTAAAACAATTTTTTAACCCATCACATAATACCTACTTGTGACGAATTTCACGAAAATTGGACCAAAATTGTTAAGAGCGATAGATAACACATGTCTAAGAACTCTAAAGAACACCCAAAACATGTTTTGGAGCTACGAAAGTGACTGCAAAGGAATTTTTTCTAATAATAAAATGAGAATATTACGCATGTAGGATTTTGGTTAAATGCCATTATATGATAGCATGAAGAAGAACACGTAATTATGCATGACTCTACTCGGGTGGTCTGCTATACTATTACCTCACTTCTGTAAGCCATGTCTATTTACACACGTATACTAATAACACTATCCTAACTGTTTCTTCTTTTTCATCAAGTTTCTATTTAAAAGAGGAACTCTAATAAACGGTGCAGAAACATTCCATAAACTTTCTCATTCTGTCACCTCAATTCAAACAATAATTTATCGTTAACAAAAATGAACCATGCACATTAATTTTGAAAAAAATAAAATAAAATACATATTTAAATAGGGTGTAAACAAGCTTAGCTTGTACCATAAACGCGCTATCAGCGACGGTAGTCAAGGTCCACTTTAGTTTTGTTAATTATTCCTGATGATATATAGATTTTGAGACTTTTTTTATTACAGCCGTATTGCCGCTTTTTTTATTGTTTAAAGATAACTCATGAACCTCAATTTTTCGAAAAATGACGACCAATAAGCTATTTAGGTCCTTAAGGCTACTCTTGGGCAAAATTTAATCAAAATCGTTGGAGACGTTTTGAGAAAATCATAATTTTGTTTTGTGTTACCCGCAACATTTGAGTAATCAAAAAATGGGGGAAAAACGTACCAAAATAAGGCCAAAATATGGCCACATACCAAATTTGATTATAATCTCTCCAGATGTTTGTGCCGAAGAGCACTGTACTCAAAAACCTCGATTTGAACTCAGGGCACCTTAAAATGTACAAGTCCACCAAAAACTCTAAATCGACTTTTGAAACCATCAAAAACATCTCCTTTACAGTACTACGATCCTAAATAATTGATTTAAAATCTTTTTCACTTAGACAATTCACATTTTATTGCATTTGCATAAAAATTTATAAATTATAAATTGTATACAATTGATCACAATAACGAATAAATTCAATGAGCTTTTCTAGGTTAAAATAACCCATTTTAGTCTCTTAAAATAACGCTCTTAAACTTATGTTTTCAAGAAACAAAATCTTGGAGGTCAGGGAATCTACAAATGTTTCGTTAAATATGAAAAATTTTAGTCGGGCTAAAAACTATTACAGTAAAAATTCGAATAAGAATATAAAACAATTATTTATTTTCACTTTTTCACTGATAACTACCGAGGTGATGAGGGGGTGAGGGGTGGGGTGCACCGCACCTGCTGTGATTTCTTTTTACTTTTCCCAGATACAACTAGTATAGAGAACTTTACGCGAGAGGTAAAAACATATAAAGAGAGATTTTTTTTGCTGATATGCTTTGAGGTGCCGTGAGTTGAAAAATGTGGTTTTTGGAATGATGTGTCGTCTGTTTATCGTAAGCCAAAATTGTAGGACCGATTTTAATCAAACCTGGTATGTAGACATAATTAAACACTATCTGGGATGTTATAATTACCGTTAGAAAGTTTAATAAACCCATATGTACATTTCAGTAATATAGCTACCATCTTAGAGGAAATACTGGTTTATACCCCTCTGAGGATGGGGTAGTTATATTACCGAAATGTATATAAAGGTTTATTAAATTGTTTTAACGTTTTGGGGGATTACTTTTTTCATATTGTTATTAACCACAAGGTTTTCATTGAATATTGTTATAATTTTAAACTTTCAGTATACAAAAGGTAGGTTTCACGTTTCACACCCCCAGGAAACCATAAAAGTGATTTTCGGCTTTCTGCTCGTCCGTTGTCGTCTGTACGTAAACACGATAACGTCTACAAATATTAAAATAAGAACATTAAATTTGGTATAGTGTGTTCATATAGGACCCTTTTCAAATTCTAAAATTGAATTGAAAATGTCAAAATGGCGGCCATTTTAAACAGTTTTTTGTTCATATGTCGTGTATTATTCAACTTATAATAGATCAAAATTAGCATAGTTCCATTCTGCTTGTAATCATACCAACCCTTACGAAGATAAATAGCGAAGCTATTAACAAAAACATAATTTCGACCTTAACTTCCCTAAGAAAATGTGATTTTCGTTATAAAATAGTTACAGACATCCGTCAGGGCCGAGTCAACGACAGTAAGTGGAGGTAAGTTATATAGCTTCAAGGCCCGCCTGACACTGACACGAGCGAAGCGAGTGGAGTCTTTTTAATATATACAAACTTACAAAGCCCGTTAGGCCTCACCCACGTCAAGAAAATAATGATATAGACAATTACGAGGCTTTGAAAACATACGTAACAACTGTTTAAAACAAATTTACCCTATTAGATAAGATCTCTTGATCTACCAAGTACCAATACAACTTAACTTTTCCTACAAGACCCAAGAAACCAACTTTTGAACATTACATTTAAGGAATCTACTTGCATTACATTTCATTATAGAGCTAGGTAAGTACCATCAACTTGGTTAACCTTCCAATCCGAAACTGATTTTTTTTCCGGTAGACAAGCGTTGCAATTCTTGTTTACTCAACTTTTGGTTGTGTGTGAAACAATTATTGCAAAGTTATTTATATCACATAAATCCCATGGTATGTAACACAGGCCTAAAATAACAGTATGTCCTTTAGATTATATCTGCCAAACTTCCGTTATTACACATGGTAGAGCCACATGTCGTTGTTGGCAGTCATTTAATTTCATTCACACTATGGCGCCAACCACATCAGCAATCATTGTGCTCGTTTCTAGTGAGCATATAAAAAACGTTGCCGAACTCTCGGTATTCTTTATCTCATTAAAAAAAAGGGTGAAAACACTATAAAACAATAGCTCTTGAATACTCTAATAGTCAGGTCGGAAAAGAATAAGAATTAGTCAAGAGAGACCTGATAGGAAAGATGAAAGAGAGGAACAAAAAGATGTAGAAAACCCAGCTAGGTTTCCTCTGGCTTAACAAGCCCCCGTTAACAAACGACACAAACTAGAGAGGAGGAATGTTCTTAGTTAATACACGAGGTCACTGAAAAAGAGTGTCCGAGATTTCAATTATAAATTACGTGAGCAATAATCAACCAATCTTCTTGTTTTCGGTGACAAACTGTTTATAAATATTAGGAGTTTTGTTATTCTTTGTTGTAATGGCCTTGAATTCGTTGTGGGCATGTAAAAACGCTATTCATTTGTCACGTATATCCCGGCGGTAGTAACTTTAGTACGGCTCTGCAGTTCAGAAAGTCCGATATATTCTATAGTTCACTGCATTTACAGTTGTTGTTACAACATACTTACAGATAAGACAAGATCATTTATTCGTTAACCTGAGGGGTTCACCTATTAGTAAGGGCATTGCAATCGCGAGATACCTAGCTGGATCTATACCTTTTCATATAGTCCCCTCTCTTACAATATTCCTATCGGGTATCTCTTGACCAACTATCGTGCTCATCGTTATTTTGCTTTTTCACCTGTATATAACAAAGAACAATAATACATTCATTGATATAATTAGTTTAAAGAAAATGATAATGTGGAGATCAAGAAATCCCCATGCCGAATACGCATTTAGAACGATAATGTGGAGTTGGAACGTGTAGCCTTAACCAAAAAGTCTATCGTTCAACGTAGTTTGGAACTTAGCATTCCTAAAACAGCTGTTCAGAACGTGCTTTATAATTACGTGAGATTACATGCTTACCCAGCTAAAACGTGACATTAGAGGAGCAGATTTTGAATTTGCTTTGACAATGCTGAATGCAGTAGGCAATTTGAAACAAATTTCCACATAAATGCCCGTGTGAACCACCACAACTGTAGAGTCTGGGGGGGGGGGGAGGAAGCAACCAGATGAAAATTTTCGGTTACTAGATAAACGTGTGGCATGGAATAATGCGTGATCAAGACGCAAGACCTTTCATATTTATTGAGAAAACGAAGTATCACTTCCTTGGACATGCTAGAACTTTGTTTTCCCACAAATTGATCAAATAGAAAGAGAAAAGGAAATAAGTGTCATTTTTCAGCAAAATGAACAGTATTAATTGAAGAAAAGCTCTAAATTACAGGTTTATTAGGAGTTAGATTGGAAGGAACAGTTTTTGGCAATCAAAAAACCCCCGATCTGATACGTAGGGAACTTTTCTTGTGAGGATATGACAAAGAACATTATCTAAACTGACAAAATTCTGAATCTACGCCACTAAGTGAGAGAATCACAGCTACCATAATAGCGAGTTACTCCTCGGTATGATCCAATATACTTGGACCGAGAGCCTGACTAACGCCTACAAGTATAACTTGAATCTTTTGGTAGGATAAATAATTTACCTAAACCATAAACTTAGATATTTACGCGGAAATTTAGGACAGTTCTAAAAACAATTAATTGTCTATAAACATAAATTTTTGAAGAACTAAAGTTTTCATTTACAGATTTAAATAATAAAATATAGAATAACATTCAAACAACTGGAGTAATCTATTGCATTCTTGTCTTTTCTTTTCAGAATTTGTTTGAGAAAGAAATTCCCGACTAACGCCTAAAAGTAAAACTTTTATCTTTTGATATATTTACCTACTATAGGATTTATTATTATGGGTCCCCTGACGTTTTAACGCTGCTGTACTGACAAAAGTAATGCTAAAAAATAAATGAGCACATCATAGCGTTATTAATAAATTCCCTGTAAAACCATATATAGTTTATTTTAAAACATTTCGCTAAATGCAAAAATAACGATGGAAGGTAAAAAACCATGGTTTTGCAGCCGTTTTTAATAACACACGCCTCTTTGAATTAGCGCAGTGTAAAAATAAAGGGTACTCAAAAATTTCCTCTTAGGGGTTTAACAACATACTCAAGTTTCGTAATAATATAATCACTAAAACAATATTGTTATTAACGTAAACCATAAAATTAGATATTTACGCGGAAATTAAGGACACCTCTCAAGATCTTAATGTATGTGAACTTGGCGTGATCTTGACGTGTTTGTGACAGTTTAGTCATACAAAAGGGGGGGGGGGGAATAACAATAGAAATAGTTTAAACTTTCAAGAAACAGACAGTTGATTTGTAATTTTTATAGGCTAAGTGTGTACTCATGAAAATTATGTTTAAATAATTTATTTCCCTTGTCGTTTAAAAGGGGGAAATCAGGCGGTCGTCATCGCTTTATAAAAGGAGCACACAATATTGACTTCTAGCTCTCTAATACTTAATAGAGAACAGGAGTTGACGAAGAAAGACGTGATAGGAAAGATGAAAGAGAGGGATCTAAGCAAATACTATACGAAGAAAGATATAGTGTAAGGAAACTCGAGTTTTCCACACCAATAATCACTATAAATGATCCCTTAGGGGGATTAAATAAATATAATAGTTAAAATAAAGTGCAATTATATATAATATAAACATGGATATAATATATTTATTATACATAATATACATTTGTTTATCCTTACAAGGGCACAGTTATAATGCCCGTGTGCATATGCCGAGATACCCTCGCTGAATCTACACATTTCTTCAACTAGTCATGAGTTGATCACTCTTTTTCATATTAATATCAAGTCTCTTGACCAACTCGTGTTCTCTTCCGCCCCAGACATTATTACAGTATTTGAAGACTAGAAGTCTTCATTGAGGCTATGATGACAAAGATGGTTTTACTTTCGCCTTTAACAGGCATAAAAAGTACGATATTATTTATTTTTAGAAAAACATGTTTTTTATCTTATGTTATACAACCGGAATGGATAGATAATTTTTTTTGTTTTTTTCGAATAAAATATGGAGGAAAAAGTCTGTATTTTGATTTTACACCTATCTCAATTTTTTTTTTTTTTTTTTTTGTTTTTTAGGCTTTATCAAACAGTTATTTTTCCCCTCCTCAATTATATAATAAAAACTTCTCCCGGTCATTTTTTCACTTTTTACTTAAGTAAATAATATTATTTTTGATAACAATGACAAACACTAGAGTGTTGAAATTTTATTTGACTTTCTATCGAGTTTTGTTTAGACATCATTACGAAGCAATTTCCTCAGTCAGATTTTTTATTTCCTCCACAACTGGAGATGTAAATATCTGACTGGTTTATGAAGGAAATTTTAACCGGTTCGTCGGCTGTTAAAGAGTTCTTCCCACACCTAGCACAAACGTGTAAAAATCAGCATTAAGACTGGTCCAACACATGTATGTGAATAAGTGACGAAATATCAGTCTAGCCAGCAATATAGTACAGTAATTAATACGAAAATTCCCACAATATAACCTTATCAGATAATAACCTGTACAGAGCTATAACAATGTTAATCATGCATTTAGACTGGATAAATAGAAAATATCGAATATTATTAAAGGAGCTATTTTTGTACCTATGTTTACAAATCTTGATTTTTTCCTTGTTGTTTAAAGACAAAAACCTCTTTCTCATCAACTCCTAATAAAAAACAGAAGAAAAGAATATAAAATAGAGACTCCTAGCCCTCTGATAGCGTCAGGATCGCGTAAAAAACAAGAGTTGGTAAAGATAGACCTAAAAGAAAAAATGAAGAGAGTTATCAAGGCTACATAAAAAATGGTGTAGATCCAGCTTAGAACGCTGGGAATTGCCCAACCCAACTATAATGGACCCATGAGGGGACCTCCACAATGTAATATAAGAAGATCCTTTAAATGCAATGCTTAAAAGTTGGTTTTATTGGCCCTGTAGGAAATATTACATTGTAGATCAAGGAATCTCATCAATTAGTGTAAGTTTTCTGAACCTCGTAAATTGTAAATATTACTACATTCTTGATGCTTGCTAGTCCCCAACAGGCTTTGTAGACACGCTTCGCTCTTGTCAAAGTTTAGACTCGTCACATGTATAAGAACATCCACTCGCTGCGCTCGATCGGTAACGCGGCTTTGCTGGATCTTGTAACTATACGAATATCACATTTTCTTGGGATATCAGAATTCTTTGACAATAACTTCTCTATTTGTCATCATGAGGGGTGAGGTTGCTACCATTACACGCACAATATAAATCTAAATTTGTAACGTAATTAGTGAGTTATAACTTGTATAATGCACGAGATATGAACATAATACTGTTTAAAAGACTACCAATAATATTATATTTTTGACATTTTCTGGATTTCAATAGGGTACATTATTTTAGAATATTTCATGTTCTTAATTTATTTATCCGTGCTTATACGGACGGCCGGCAGGTTACAAATTTTGTTTCCAGTTTCCTGAAGCCATGAAATACGAAGATTAGTAAAACATTAAAAAATGTTACCGTCGCGGGACGGTAGAGAGAAGTGAAAACTTTAACTGTCAATTTCAAAAATTAATAATATTTTAAACTTTCAATAAAAATAATACAATTATTAATTATATTTTGCATTGATTATTAGTGTGAGTTGATTAGATTTTTAGTTTTAATATATATGGGTATGTGAGAAAGTTTGTGCGATATTTTTGCATTGATTTTAGTTTAACTATGTAGGGTATGTGAATTTTGAGAAAGTTAGTGCAATATTTTTCGTAGATTTTTTGTTTTAATATATATGAACATACCCTACATAGTTAAACTAAAATCAATGCAAAAATATCGCACAAACTTTCTCACATACCCATATATATTAAAACTAAAAATCTAATCAACTCACACTAATAATCAATGCAAAATATAATTAATAATTGTATTATTTTTATTGAAAGTTTAAAATATTATTAATTTTTCAATGTGGCTCAATACTTTGGTAGTAGTTGTCCATGTTTATCTTTAAAACATTGAAAAATAAAAACAAGTTGAATTTTGTTCTTATTACATAACAGAGACTGTTTATTTAATCATAAACACCTTTTTGTTCATATAAAAGTAATTTGTTAAATTTTGTAAACTGGCATAATTAAGTATTTGGCTGCCATTTTTTAACAGTAAGAGATAGATAAAAAAATAAAATACAAAAAATGTTTGTTTTTAAAAGACCTTTTACTTGATATAACATTTGCTATAAGTTGTTGCTATTTAAGAATATTGAGTTTTAGGCTTTTTTAAATTCTTCAATTTTGAGCATTTTTAAAATATTCAAAATCCAGTGAAAAATGCCCGTACCACACGTTTTCTTAAAGAATAGCTCAATAATAAGCTTGGACAAAAATCTGGTGTTGTTCCGTATTGTAGTTAGGATAACACGGTATTTTATTTTAAAGTCCAATTTCAATACGTTTTGGTACACCCTGTACATACGGTTAAAGATAATAAACTTTTGATTGCGTCAAAATGTTCAAGGTAATTAGACCTTTAAAATGATGTATCACACAACCCATGTTTACATTTCAAAATTCTTCAAAAAGCACCCCTACCCCCCAAAAAGGGCCCTTTTGGGGCATTTTTCAAAATTGAAATTAATTTCATTGGATTCAGTGGAGCCAAATTAGGGGGAAATGAGAATGAAAAAGTGTTAAAGTAAGTTTGTAAGACAGCTATAAGTACTGCACGGGTGGTCTGACTCACCCTGTATATATATGGGTATGTGAGAAAGTTTGTGCTATAGTTTTGCATTGGTTACTAGTTTGAGTCTGAAAACGTTATAAAATAGTAGATTATTTAAATACGCAGCATAACCGTTGTTGTACGTATACTGTTATTATTATTTTCGTGACGATTTTTTCTTTCACCACATCGATTTAACAGCACCAAAAAAAAAAAAATGCCTACCGGGCGTAAAGAAGTATTCACTTCAAAAAAATATCGACATTTATTGTGATCACCCTCTTGGTGGGTAAGTGAAAAAGGATACCTTTATAGAGCTACCTGTAATAACAACGCTAATCATTTATTTAAGTTATACAAATATGAAATACTACGTTATCTATCAAATGTTATGTTACTGGATCATGAATCTTAACATTTCACCGAAATTTAAATGAAATCGGTAGAGTCAATTTTGAGAACTTACGTCTCGTATAACAATTGCAAAACTAAGGCTAGTAATTTAGTTTTTACCGGTAACTCACAAACCGGCATTATTGAACGGATGGCGGCCAATACTTTTCATTTACGTATGTATTTACAGCAATGTTGTGTTTTTGGTTTATGTTTAGGTATCCTCAAAATTTGAGTAATCGAAAAAATGTGAAAACAAGTCCCGAGATATGACCAAAATACGCTCATATACAAAAACTGTTTAACTTAGTCCATACGTTTGTCTGTAAAGCACTGCCACACTTTTTTGGATTCAGGGAACCTCAAAACGACTATACCCACAAAATACGTGACATCAATTTGTTTGACCCATCACACAACTTTCTGTATACCATGTATATGCAAAGTTGACAGGTTGTGTAATTAAACAATTATCAGAACCATCAATATGAACAAATTTAGTTGAATGTTAATTATTTGAACAGCTGATTGTTGTGTTTACATTGTCGTTGCGTAGAATGTCAGTTAGGTTAATAAATTCCTACTATTATCACCTTATCGGATGATAACCTCTACAAAGCTATAAATATCTATTAATACGTTTAGAACTACCTGAATAAAAAATAAAGCGATATATGGAAACCCATTTAGATAATCGATATATGAAACACTAACCATTAGCCTCGATTAAATCTAAAACTTAGAGGACATCATTATTGTCAAAATTGTAATACAATTATTCTAACTACGCGGGAAACTTATGAGATTATGAAATGTGTACCGATCCTAATTCAAAAACCTTCGTTTTTTGTTTTTTTTTTTAGTGGTGGGCGATTCCTCAATTGATTCAGAGTAACAAATTTCTATTTCTAACATGAAATTTTGAATTTCGTTAAAAAATAAAGATTAATTTAAACTTTCTTAACAGATAGAAAGTTACGTGATGGATCAAAAACTCGATGTCGAATGTTTTGTGGTTTTTTACGTTTTAAGATCCCCTGAGTCTAAAAATATGATTTTTGGAAAGATGTCCATCTGTCTATGAAGTTATCTAAAGCTCAAACGCTCGTATCGATTTTTATCAAATTTGGTATGTGGGCATATTTTGGTTATATCTCGGAACTTGTTTTTTAATTTTGTTCAAAAACTCAAAATTTACGGCTAGCTGCTAATTCCGTTCTCTAAAGATATTTAATGCTAAAAATTTCACGAAGGTTGATAAAAGGGTATCCTTCTACATGAACGTATCACCCATAATAAACTGGCGTCATCATGGTACTAGCTCAGCTCCATCGTACAATATAATATAGGCAAATTATCTAAAACTAAAGCCTAAACACCCAAATTAATTTTTTGGGCCTTGTAGGAAATGATAAGTTGTTTGGAGTCTTATCCAGTAAGATAAATCTGTTAAAAACCATTGTTACACAGGTTTTCTGAAGCTCATAAATATGGATCTACGAGATCATAAGCTACATACCATCTCGACAAAACAAAACCTAGTAGAAGTGTTAAAATGATTGTTATATTATTGCTGGAAATTCTATTAATAAAACTTGTTTCATGTAGTCTT
Source organism: Aphrophora alni (assembly GCA_963513935.1). Taxonomy (NCBI): domain Eukaryota; kingdom Metazoa; phylum Arthropoda; class Insecta; order Hemiptera; family Aphrophoridae; genus Aphrophora; species Aphrophora alni. The sequence continues at coordinate 46,978,703 of OY740767.1, read as the reverse complement.
GGATTAGATCCGTCTCATCTTTCCTATTTGGTCTCTCATGACCAACTCTTGTTCTTTTCCGACACTAACGCTATTAGAGTATTCGAAGGCTAGGGAACTTAATTCCGAGAAGTTTTTGTAGGTTGAGTTTGTTAGTAGAATCACAGTTTATTAGACTCTTGGTGACTAAAACAGATATTTTTACTAAAATCTATAATACCTTTCCGATAGAAATTTTTTCAAAAACTGATTCTAATAGAAGAGATTGATTCTTCCCCAACAAAACAGCTGGGAAAATACTTGGCGTATTTGTGGAAAGGCTTTGTCTACGTAAACTTACCATAACCATAATACAATAGATCCACACAATAGTCTTCTACCTGCTTCTTGGTCACTTTTCACATGACGGCATCCTGATATTTTATGTTTTATACATTCCAACTAACCCAACGACAAAGAGCAATCTGTAGTAGGTGAATTTTCCGTCTTCAAAACTAAAAAATAATAACTTCATAGACACCATTAAGGTACTTATTCAGCCCGATTATGCAATGTAATACAAGCAAATCCTCTAAATGTAATGTCCACAAGTGAGTTTCCTGGTCCCTGTAGGAAATGTTAATTTGTAGGCCTATTGTTAGATAAATGTGTCTTAGCCAGTAGGGTAAGTTTGTTTAAAACAGTTGTTAAACAATTGTTCTAATTAATCGATGGATTAAGGTTTATTAGAAGTGCATTGTTGTTTTTTGTTTCGATATTTTGAAATTATAAATTATCCAAGTTCGTTATATATGAATTTTTAAATTAAAATAGACTTCTCCTCACGCTAATAATTAATTGTTAGTTTAATATAGATTGATTTATTTGTTGTAATTCACCAAATGATCCACTTATCAGATTTGCAGATATGGCGTACTTATCAGTTCTTATTCAGCTGAAATTCAAATATTTTTTCTTTTATTCTTAGATATTTATTAATCAATTGAAATTTTAAATATGAATTATTATTATTGTTTATAATAATACTTACATAGGTAGACTCGTAGATGTATATATATATATATATATATATATATATATATATATATATATATATATATATATTATAACGATCTCAAACGATCACAATGGATAAATAATTAATTAGGCCTAGTATCAAATATTAAAATAATAATAATAATCAATCAAAAAGTTAACATTAATAAATAATTGTATGAATGTGTAAAATGAGACAAAAACACATGTGAACAAGCAACCTTACCGAAAGAGCAGCTGCAAGGTTAAGTTTGGAAGATAACTGTACAAATTGACAAACGTGACCAGAACAAGGGAAAGAAGACATTCTGTTTTCCTTAAAAGAAGAAAGTTCGCCGACATAAATAAAAAATAAGTAGAAAACATAACGGAGTTTTGCTATTCAACGCAGCTGCGTGTCATAAAAACTGGGAACCAAGAAAAAATGAGAAAGCGAATACCTAACGGTGTCTCCGAGGGCGAAGTCAGCGCGCGTAAGAAAAAATTAACGATTTTAGAAAGTTAGAGGTCCAATCAGAAGAGGCCTGAGTTTTAAAAAATGAGATTTTGACCAATAAGCGAAGAGGACGCTACACTTGAAATTCGAGAGAGGTTAAATCCAACGGCAAGGAGAGTCAGTCTAGAACTGGGGTTGAAAGCGTGTAGGTCTTGGCTTACAGCTAGGAATCAGAGTAGGAGGTGTTAAGAATTAACCTGAGGGTTTAATTTCAAAATCATCGAGTAATTTAAAGACAGAGTCGCCACAAAAAATTTAGTAGTTTTTCTTTTGAAGTTGTTAGTAATCATAATTAAAGAAGAGTCAAAGAGTATAAAATTTATAAAAGAAGAGGAGAGAATCATCGCGTCGAAATCAATAGTTAGTCGAGAACGAGTAAGGAGACCAAACAGAGTTTAGCGGTCGTATCACCAGGGATTCACCATCCGTAAATGAACCAGTGATTGCAGAATCCGACCTCCCAGGATAAGGATACGTCTTGTGTTAGTGCATCGTTAGTGATTGTGTTGTGTAAAAGTGCCAAAATTATAGCGGACGAGGAGAATTGTTTGATAAGTACAAAATTTCATAATAAATAATCATTAGAGTTAGTATTTCACTTTGATGAGTCATAAAAGTTCCCATGCCCGAGATAAGAGTCAAGTTTTTTTTATAATTTAAATTAAAAGTAAAGTAATTGAGCTAGCCGGCAAAAATAAAGTAAATTTGGAAATATAAGTTAATTAAAGAAAATTGTTTGTTTTTTGTTATAAAATTGATATAAATTTAATAAGAACATTTGGACAAGATCTGTAGAAACATTTGTAGAGTTTTGTTTTTATGTAAATTGAGTAATCAATTTAGATTTTAAATTTGTCATCCATAATATTGTGTATTAGATTAAATTAGATTTAAAGAATGCAAGTGTGAGAGAATGAAGTAGTCTTAAGATATTCAATGAATAGTTAATTGAATTGATACTTGTTTGTTATAAATAATTGTTTAATAATAAATCCTGAAGATAGATAAAGGGTAAAAACTTGTTTGTGGAACTAATTTAACTAAACCATCCTAGTTTTCAAGATAATTAAAATAAATTAATTTAAAAGTAAAAACGTAAATAAAAATATTATATAACATCATAAATGTTATTTTGGCTCACCAACGTGTGACTATTTAGAGTAGAGTAAAAAGATAAACATATAACAAAAGCGTGAATGTTATATTTGGTCGCACAACGTGTGGCTTTAAAGTAAAATAAATATAACGTAAAATCTTTTATGTTATAATATATTAAAAACAGAGCTCAACATTTGTTGTGATTATCACACTTCTATACTTTGTGATATCTCCCCAAAAATGTCACTACTCTACTATTTTAGACGAAAAAAAAATTAATTAAACAAAATTTGTAGGAAAAACATTTTCGGCGCCCTTCTGAAACGTTTGTTAGAAATTTAGAAAATTTGATTACCCTTGAACTGTAGGCCCTATACTACAAAAATGTTACAGCTCTTAGACCAGCATTTTATGGCCTACTTACCCATGTAGGCCTACTTCTCATGTTTTTAACCACATTCGATCCCTCCCTCATTATGCTTCCGACCTAAATTAGAAAATCATCGTATTTTAACATTTCAGTGTGGTTTTAGCTTAGAAGCTACTTCCACGTCAAATTCAAAAATGCAATTTTCTTTATTACAGTTTTTTTGTTTGTTTTTTTTTTCTCAAATATTTCGCATGGGGAAAACTCGGTGTTGAACAACTTTAGTAATATTTTTATTATTTTATTAATCTAAAAGATGTTAATAACCATATAATGTTTATAAATTTAAATGGAGCCTTTGTTTGTTTCTGCCATAAACTGGTTAAATATGATTTGACTAAAATCAAGTTTTAAATGGTTGTGATAAGAATTAAAATTATCATTATTCCTGAAGGATAATTTGATTTTACTTCCGCTGGATAATCTTTAAATTTCGCCAAAATTTTAATAGATCGATAGAACTAATTTTAAGAAAATACTCCATGGTCGCTTTAATGTCCCCTATCACGTCCCGAAGTTTAGCAAAATATTTTATGAACATCCTGTATATAATATATAACCACGAGATATGACAAATATACCACAAACCACATTGATCATCAACAATCTATCCTTTTTGGTTGTACACGTACATCATACAAAGGACCATTGTCTTTTCTGTCCATATGACCTAAAAATGGATCGACTTTTTGACCCAACATAAAACTTTCCCTATACTTCCTATATATGACAGAGTAAAAAGAATAGTTTTATTGTACACGTAGTATATAGCAAATGATATAGAGACTTGTACGGTGGAGTAGCACAGGTCATGTCTTGTTTCTTGTTACACCCTTTCTTTCAATGCTAAGCAGTACCATGAATGTCGCCGACAAAACCGGTTAAACTCACATAAAATACGCCGAGAAGACGGATTTAAATCTTTGTCAAAATTAATAGCGTCGCCTCGACACAAAAAAAGGAGAAGAAAGGGTTTAGGAAATGCGAAACGAATGGCTTTAGACGCCAGGTTTTTTTCCCTTCCAGGAGGTTTTGTAAGTTTTTTTAAGGTTTTATTTTAAAACGTGACTTTAGAAGTGAGAAAGGAAGAACGATTTAATAACTTGGTATGCGGCTGATACAAGGACAAGATAGGATGGCTCAGCATGTTTAACGACATCGACCTCTATACCAATGTAGACATTGGGTGTATACAATCATACCGTACTATTGACCAGTCGAACCAATTAAAATGTTGACGATGTTGAAACGTGTACGGAGCACACACTGCCTCGGGAATGAACAAGTTGTTGGGCACCATCATGGTATTTACCTAGCCTCAGCATACAATATAATATAAAACTGTATTGGTAGGTCAAAGGAAAATTTAATTGGTACAGGAATTTATCCAGTAGGGTAAGTTTGTTAAACTGTTGTTATACAGGTTTGTATATCACTAATTTCTTGACGTCGCGTCGGCTGGGCTCTAACAGACTTCGTAAATGCCTATCTATTAAAAAGTCTTCGTTCGCTCAGCTCATGTTGTTGTCTCGAAACTGTACAGCAGCCTCTATTCATCAGACAGAATTAAAATTTGCAAATTTATATCTAATATAGTGTGTTATAAGTACACATGAGATTCGAACTAAAAACTGTTTATAATGGCCGTCATTTTAACATTTCCTCTTCGTACTTACTGCCTTTCAATAGAGTTCTATACGTTACTGGTTCTATAGTTCCCCTATACATAATTGCATGTTCCTATCTTAAATTTTTATGGCCTCTATCGTGTTTACGTACAAACGACGACGTCGGAAGGCATGTCGAAAATAACTTTTTTGATTTCCTGAGGTCAGAAAATTTTAAGATCAGTAAAAAAATGGAGGTAATAATATTTTACAATTACCCTCACCCTACTTCGTTTTTTGGGTAAGAAACATGAAATTACGATTTATCGACGTCTATGATTTTGATCCAATTTCGCATTAACTTTGCAAACACTCAATGTATTTGCTCTCTCTAAAAATTCTGGTTCGTAGTTAGACGAAAGGAACAATGGGCGACGTTATAATAGATTATTAACCCAAAGCCCGTGTGCAAAATCCCAAGTAAAAATATGTCACGATTCAAAAATAATCAGGAAAAAAGAAGAACTTTCAACGCCGTCATTAAAAGTTTAATTTTAATCTAATATTATTTACTTCGAGGATATTTATGGGTCAAACTAAGTAAAGTCTAGGCTTAAATATATAAATTTTGTTTTCCAAGACAGCGTTCTTTTCCTTTTTTTATTGACAACTACTGAAGTGATATTTTTGGTGAAGAATAATTTTGGTAAATATTTATTTATTTTTGAAAGATGGGTTAGTGAGAATGTTTGTGCAATGTGTTTGCATCGTTCATGTCTTTTATAAAGTCGCTGATAGATAACACGTAAGTTAATTGGAAATATTTGTCGTTCGATATAATAACAATTATTAGCATCTATTTGTGTCTGTGATCACATAAAATCTGCGTTTCACGTCTGTTCAAAAGAAACCAATTTAATTAATATATAAAAGCCTTATAAGGAGGTGTGTTGAGAAGAGATATGGGAGAGTTACGTGATGCGTCAAAAAATAGATGTTAATTTTTTCGGATATAAAGCGAAAAGTTATTGTCCAAAATTAATTTTCAAACGGTGACCTCTCAAGAAAGGTGATATTCGTATAGCTACGTGATCCGACAAGGGCGAGACAGCGACAGCGAATGGAGGTTCCTTTATATACGTACAGCTTCTAAGCCCGTCAGTGCCGATACATTAACAAGAGCGAAGCGAGTGGATATACACATCTATTAGGTGCATTAAGGCCGAGCGGAAGTCAAAAGAGTAGTTATATAAACAATTACAATGTTCAGAAAATGTGTGGAACAAATGTTTATAACATACTTACCATAACATCCCTTGATCTGGCAATAGTACCAATACAATTTAATATTTTCTACAAGGACCGGATGTATATTTAAAGGATATGCTTGTATTACGATGCATGTTAAGTACCATGATGTCAGTGCACTGTTGTAGTCTTAAACCGAAAAGAATGGACTGTGGGTATCGAATTGACCAAATATCAAAATGTTTTCGTTTTCTCACATATAGACAAAATTATGTTATGATCAAATCGATGCAGAGTTGTTTGTGGATACATCCGTGTCGCGGTCTCTAGAAGAAGTAATGTTTATCTGTCGTCTGTACAGCCAAAGTACGTGAACCGAATTTAATCAAATTTGTTATATTATTCTCGGGATTATTTTACGTTTTAAAATAACTTAACATTTAGGGGTAGCATTCATTTTCTAAATTAACTAGGCTATAACTATTTCGATAATAATTTACGGAAGTGCCTAAAAGACCTCAAACAACATATATTGGTCGCCATGTCTTCATTCATACCGATACGGCAGTTACCGGTAAACAAACCAAAAATAAGTCAAGGGACCGCTATAAAATACGTAATTTCTTAAAATCGGCTTATAACCTATTTCATCCACAATATTTAGTAAAATGTGAAGAATAATGGCCAGGCAAAAAAGCTATCTACAGCTAAAATGTTTGCAATGATTTTAATCAATTTGGTATATTAACAATATTCAAAAAAAACTACAAATTTGGTATGTTGCTCCCATAGGAAAAACATTCATAATTACGATATATTCAAAATCAACAACGACAATTTCGATCAAAATATGCTAAAAAGTAGCCTTTGAAGACCTAAATACAAAATTGATCCCCATCATGGTTCTAGAATTAATGACTAAAAAGAGAAACGAACAATGGGCGCTGTTACAAAAGTTTGAATATGCAAAATCGGTGGAATTAACTTCGATCAAAATTTGCTAAAAAGTAGCCTTTGAAGACCTAAATAAACGAATTGATCCCCATCATGGTTCTAGAATTAATGACTAAAAAGAGAAACGAACAATGGGCGCTGTTACAAAAGTTTGAATACAGTATGCAAAATCGGTGGAATTAACTTCGATCAAAATTTGCTAAAAAGTAGCCTTTGAAGACCTAAATAAACGAATTGATCCCCATCATGGTTCTAGAATTAATGACTAAAAAGAGCAACGAACCATGGGCGTTGTTACAAAAGTTTGAATATGCAAAATCGGTGGAAAGAATTTACATCAATTTTGGTAAAAAGTTGAAAATTTAATAATCTAAATCAATGTGTCAAATTGCAAATAATAGAAAATAAGCTAAGAAATAACTTGAATAGTAGTGAACTGACATATTTCGAGTGGTAAATACTACGTTTAACATAATTCTTCTACAGTATAACATTTAACAATGTAATTAAATGTCTTTGAAATAATATGTGCACAAACTTTCTGACCCGCACATCCCCTAAATTCAAATACAAACTAACCACAACTATCAGCTAATAATATTACAGTACTTCGAAAAGCGATTCATGGACACCATCTTTGGAAAACTAGTCTTTAGACTTCAGTGAACCTCAAAAAGTATGTTTCCGAAAATGTCCTGCTAAACATGTACTCACATGATCGGTGCAGGTTTCATGGACTTGGGCTTAGTTCGTATTCACAATACCGATCGTATTGTTAGAATAACATAAAAACTAATGTATACCGTCCAAGGGTAGAGATAAAGCTGTCCAACATCTCTAGTTTGGTTAACGAACTGGTTCCAACACCACCGTAAATTCAGTTGTAATCGGATTAAAGTTCTTGAATTACGGTGCGTAAGAATGTATTAATACAGGATGGTTAGTAAATACAGTGCTCTTTTCCTTGTTAAACGTAATAAACCTTTCGGTCACCATAGCCTCATCATCAAGAGCGACCTCAAAGGAGAGATGGAAATAGAACCTAACCCAAGACTACATAAAAAAAGGTTTAGATCCAAGGTTCCTTCGAGATTGTCAAAGCCTAAGGTCCCTAAATTGAGCCCCTAAAGGCGACATACCACATGACTATATATTAGAATGTTTATTCATAATGCTCCAAATTTGGAAATGTTAAAATACCTCTCTCAAAATTTCAAAATAAGGTCTAGGTGTACATCAATGTAGGTCATCGAAAAACAAGCATTTTCAAAATTTAACCTGACCTAACCCAAGATCACATGGGAAAAATCTAGATCAAGCTAGGTTCTCTTGTGATTGCTAAGCCCCTAATCCATTATGATTGTCGTACGTACAGTACGTAAAGCACGAAAGTGCTACAAATATTATGATAGGAATTTTTCGTATGTACAGTACGTAAAGCAGGAAAGTGCTACAAATATTATGATAGGAATATGAATTAAAATTCAGAATAATCGAATTGACAATGTCAAATTGGCGGCTTTTTAAGCAGTTTATTGTTCCTTTTTCGTGCGCGCGCGCGGGTGTGTGTGTTTCTTTTAAATCAAGACATAATTTCAGAACAAATTGATAAATGTCAATATTTTTAGAATGTTTTATACTATCTGTTTACATTGTACAACAAAAGTCTTATAATTTTTCACTTAAGCGTTTCAAAATGGCGTTCAAACTTTTCTATTTCAAATATATCAAAACCTTTGATTTTAAAAAAATATGTACAAGATATAAATAAGGTAATCCTTTTTATCCTGAACAAAAGGATATATTTATTTTTATTATATGTTGAAAGATAGTCAAGATGTCAGTAAAAAATGTAACCGAACCAATTCTTAGATAGAATAAAACTCGAACACAAGATCTCACAAAAATTACGTTTACTTAATCAAACGCGTTTCATCGACAAAGTCGTCATCCTCAGTGATACATGAGCTACAATAGCTAAACTATAACTTTGTCTTTAAAAACGCGTTTGATTAAGTAAACGTAATTTTCGAGTTTTATTCTATCTAATAGTATCTCACAAGTCGAGCTCAATATTTATTTAGAACTAATTCTTGGTATCACTCGCGGAGCTTGTCTCGGTCATCCAGCAGTAAGCAAATTAATAATTACAAAGTTTAGTTCCAAGTACTGAAAGACCTTGTGTATTCTACTAAATTACCAAGAATTAGTTTTTAGATTCAGTAGGTAAAACCAAAGATCTTTATAATTTCGCGTCTATAATTAATTATTTCCAACCAGTCTACACAGACAAAACGATAACTCCTTTATATTTCAAACTTTCCATTTATATTTCATGTATTGTCCCACATAGGGAAAATATAGAAGTAACAAAAAATGACATTGTGGTAGAAGGGACGAACTGTTAACTGTTAATTTATTTTTGGAAATATTATTTTTAGAGTATCAAATAAATCTAGAAGTTATTCTGATTACAAATATGTATGTTTATTTGACAAAGAAATTAATTTGTTGGAGATAGGCCGCTTAAAATACATAATTTCATAAAAATAACTGTCCCTACATGCCTACGAGCCCTAAGTTATATGGTTTTAACATATTTATGCTTGACCCTTTTATTTATTGATCTATAAGGCATTCTTAACATTCTAAAAAACTATAGATAGCACCTTATTCAACATTATAAGTTGGCTTCTATATTTTGTAAAATCAACTATTTTCAAGATTTTTGGTATAAAATGTATTTAATGAACGCCATTTTGAAACGATGAAGTGAAAAACTATAAGATTTTGTGGTACACTGCAAACTACACTATAATATAATCAGCAAAATCTATATCACAATCCTTTCTGAAGTTATATTTTGTTTTTTAACCAAAAAAACACGCGAAAAGAGGTGGGAAATGAAGCATTTTTGACGTACGTTTAATTGAACTTTATTAATTTTGATGTCCAGAATCACTTCTCAAAGTGTAGTTGCGTTACTTTTGAAACACCTTGTAGAGTCAATCAATCAAACAAGGAGTTATCAACTATGATTAGAGACACAGCAACGTGTAGCACATCCTTGTAGAGGTGCCAGCATGGCGGAGCGCTACTTGATCTCTGACAAGAACAAGATCTTAGTCTTATACCTCTTTTTACCTTCATACAATGGTGCCAATAATCTGTGGAAAGATTTGTTCACGTACTCGTGCAAACCTTTACAACGTCTATCTGAAACTTTGGGAGTAGGTTTCTAAGTTAAAATATATCAAATAAACTGTCAGGAACTTTATAACACACTCATTCACAACCGAAATATTAACCAAACAAAACTACTCATCGCCAAAATGTGGGTGAAAAGTGAAAATTAACCGAGGACATAGTTTTTTAAAATTATTTTATCCTGGTTGTTTTAAAGGCGAAAAAACTCTCGTCCATCATTGCTTTATTTTTTTAAAAAAAGTATAAAATAGAGACCCCTAGCACTTGTATATTCTAATAGCGACAGGGTCGGAAGAGAACAGATATTGGTCAAAAGAGACCTGATAGGAAAGGTGAAAATGCCTATAGTACCTGTAGATCTAGCTAGGTACTTTCGGGATTGCCAATGAATGCCCATACTCACTAAAGTGAGCCCCTAAAGGCGACATACTACATAACCATGTATTAGAATGGCTATTCATAACGCCCCAAATTTAGAAAATTAAAAATAATAACAAGGTTTAGGTGTAGCTCAATTTAAGTACAGTAATTGAAAACTAACCATTTAGAAAATTTAACATATTATTCGCTTACACCATTTTTGAATGAAATCTAAAAATTAACTTTCTACAAAGTTTTCGCGTTTCAAACACGAACCAATGATAATTTAAGAAACGTTAAAATAATAATAATAATAAAGGGCCAAACTGCTTTACTTGTGCCATAAATACACGTCTTTGTCAAAGTCGTATTTGATTAAAATTAAGTTTTAATGGTTCATTACTGTTTGTTTTTGCCAATTATTCATAAAATATAATACTTTTTACTTCCAATTTTGCACACGGGTTCGAGTCATTAATCCACAATTTCTTTATAATTTGATTGAAATCGATAGAACCAATTTTGAGAAGTTAAGTATTGTACAACTGTTTCATGGCCGATTTTTACAGAACACTCACGAAAGATCACCTTTAGGAGAAGATGGTGACCAAAACGTTCCTGTTGAGTCCCTTGAGTCGATTTTGAGATATTTTTTGTTTTTCTTTTGGCAACGATCCCCCCTCCCCTCAAATTTTGAGCTATCAAAAAAGTCCTGTCGAAATATGGTCAAAATAAGCCAACATACCTAACCTAATTTGATTAAAATCTGCCCCCGCTGTAGTGCACTGTAAATACTACAGAGTGTTCAGGGGCTCTAAAACAGATATATCAAAACGTCATTTTGTTTACCATCACATAACTTTCCCTATATTACATATATGTGGGAAAGTAATATTACTTTACCCTTTTTAATTATATTTTATTTTAGATAAAAGGTTTAATGACCTTTGCTAAGTTGGTTCCCATTAGCTGCTTACAACAAACAAGTTGATGGCGCCATCATGGTACTTACCCATCCCTATCCCATCATACAATGTAATAGGCTACTAACAGTTCCTTTAAATATAGGTCTCTTGAACTTTGTAGGAAATATTAAATAGTAATTGCAGATCGAGTAGGGTAAGTTTGTTTAAAACCGTTGTTGCACCTCGTAATTGTGTAACTTTCTTGACATCGGTTAGTCCTAACGATTCTCTTGGAAATCTCCATTCCCTTCGCTCGTCAGTGTCTTAACGACACATAAATAAAATTGTTATCTCATTTAATGTGTTATAAATTAAATAACACTTGAGATTAAGGTAAAAACTGTTAATACGGCAGCTATTATTAGATTTTTATCAATTTCAATATATATGAACACACTATAATCCCTTTCTGCCTTATATACCTTACTTTGTCCCTTATATACCACATTTCATATTACACTTTTTTTGACGTCTCTTACTAGTAGGTAGAGAGGCGACTGATGGATGGCATTCGAAATCACTTTTTCAGTTTCCTGAGATCATGAAACGTGACAAAAAAGTCACTTAGATCAGTCAAGAAACTATAACGGAAATGTTTGATGATTACCAAACTTACCCAATACTGAATCAGTAAAAATATTACTTTACCTAAACAAAATTTGGTTGTAAGGGTAAAGCAATTTGTTGCTATTAACTTGTTCACTATTAAGGTTGATATAATATGAGGTATCATTCATATCTTATAATTCAAATATTAACAAAGGTGGATGAATAAAGCTAAAGATACATTTTGGGATCCTATTCAAAAATAGTAAGATATAAAAAAAATTCAAATTTGAACCGAGAAAGAAAATCTGTGAACTTAAAAAACATGTTGGTTCTGAGCATAAAGGCCAATTACTTACAACTTGATGCTAAAATCAAATGCAGTGATCCAAAATAAATAAATATTGATTCATAAACTTTTGAGGGGGGGGGTAAGAATACAAACAGATAGTAAATATTAGATTGTTTCGCAAATATTACATTGTTTCATACAAACGTTTTTCACCTATATTACATATTTTTTTACTTGGTTTAAAAAGTTTGTGCTGTTTTAGGTCATAAAGAGGAAAGCTTCACATGCACACATGAGCAAATGTGCACACAAACACAGATTTCAAATTCATAGTTTTTCCTTGTTTTTTTAAAGGCGAAAAATATGTCGGTTATCTTTGCCTTTTGACAAATGGAAGAAAAGAACCTAAAATGAAGATCTCTTTGAATACCCAAATAGCGTTAGAATCGGAAGAGATGAAAAGTTGGTCAATATGAGAAGAAAGAATAAAGAGAGAGATCTAACCCAAGACAACATGAAAATAAAGTGTAAATCCAGCTAGAATCTCTCACAATTGGCATTCCTCCTGCACACTATAGGTGAGCAAACCAAGGTTGGTATCTAGCAATGGAAATGTTTAAAAACAAGTGTAAAAAAATAAAATATTGATCTACTCCGAATGAATTGTCAAGACCTTACTGTTGTTTAAAATAATTTTGAGTTTTGGAAATGTAAAAGAACGCAAAAGAATTTCCATATCGTAACAGTGATTAAATACTGCTCCATCACAACTGGTGATGTATCTACTGCTGCAACTAATGCCAACCATAAATTTAAGTGGACAAGAATGATGATCAAAATTTTTTTCGCCTTAAAACCCAAAAAAAAAATATAATCAAAACTTGGCGAAGCTCTCATAAGTTAAACATACAAAAATGTGGTATAAGGATTTTGATCAAACTTTTTTCATACGTAAACTCCCAAAACAAAACATATTGGTCGCCATCTTTCAAAAAATTCCGGGAAATGGCACTGTCATAACAGATTCAGATGTAATTTCTCAAAATTGGTTCTAGCTATTTCGTTTATATGTTAGTGAAATTAGAAGATTAGTAGACTAACCCATACTGGTGTACTATAATCCCAAATAACAAAATATTATTTTTCATGAATAATTCGCAAAAATTTAATCTTAATCACAGTGTCATTAAATATAGATTTTAATTAAATACTATTTACGCTGAGGATGTGTTTATGGCAAAACTGAAGCAAGTTTAGGCTCTTATTTAAATATATAAATATTTTTTTAAAGACAGTGACCATCGTTCACTTTCACTTTTTGATTTACAACTGGGATTTTTCGTGACAATTAGTTGTGGTTCCTTTTAATTTGGGTTGTACGGATGAGTGATTGAGAACGTTTATACAATGTTTTTGCGTCATTTATTAATATAAAATTGCCTTCTCTTGTTTATTTCAACTGAATATTTCTTTTTGATAAAGTATTAAGAGGTATTTTGGGGAAAGATTTGACTGAATGTAACCCATCTTAGTAGAGCTTTGACCTCTTTAAAAATATTCACTGATATGTGTCATTTGCCATCAAGTCAATTCCCGTTATCAAGTGATAAACCTAGAACATGAACAAACTGAAAAAGGCCAATATAGCCTAATTAGCATAAGGTCATATTTGTAACTAAAGCTAGGACAGAGCTGTTAAGGCCTAATATAACCGTGATCAGGAAAAACCAGTCACAGGAGCACACTACTGAACACACTAAGGAACAGCAAATAACTAGTAGGAGTTATGTGCCAGAGGAATGGCATATAAGCCCTCCTTTTAAAAGCATGCAGTCTAGTCACCACTAGGCAGGGTACATGAGATTTAAGAGACAAAATTTTAGTCTTATACTAACTTAGAGGAATATTTATTTTCTATTTTCAATTCAGTTTTTATCAAGGTAACCATAATGGACATATTTCTACACTGGTAAGGTTGGTAGGATTGGCTAATATATACTATTAGGCTACGTTGAATTTGCAATGTTCAAGTGTCATCACTTGATAATAGGAGTTGATTTATACTTTTGAAATCTGTATTAATTTGTATTCACACAAATTATTCAAACGTACGATTATAAACACATCAATAACATGAACAATACATCATTATCAAATTATCTTTAATATTTGTTAACTTCTCTGCAGTTGTAATGGATTCCATCTTCGAATCTGTTTTACGGATTCTGATTTTATAAATTTTGAACCACAGGTATCAATATAATCCAAAACACTAAATTATGATAAATAGACCCAGTTAACATATTTATTAAAAATACCTTTTTTGTAGGCTATGTTTTTCACTTTTTTAACTTCTCTGCAGTTGTAATGGATTCCATCCTCAAATCTGTTTTACGGATTCAGATTTTATAAATTTTGATGCTCCGATAATATCAATATAATCCAAAACACTAAATTATGAGAAATAGAGCTAGTTAACATATTTATTAAAAATACCTTTTTTGTAGGCTATGTTTTTTTAACTTTTTTAACTTCTCTGCAGTTGTAATGGATTCCATCTTCAAATCTGTTTTACGGATTCCATCTTCAAATTTGTTTTACGGATTCTGATTTTATAAATTTTGCAGCTCAGATAATATCAATAATCCAAAACACTAAATCATGAGAAATAGACCTAGTTAATATATTTGTTAAAAATACCTTTTTTGTAGGCTATGTTTTTCACTTTTTTAACTTCTCTGCAGTTGTAATGGATTCCATCTTCGAATCTGTTTTACGGATTCAGATTTTATAAATTTTGCAGCTCAGATAATATCAATATAATCCAAAACACTAAATCATGAGAAATAGACCTAGTTAATATATTTGTTAAAAATACCTTTTTTGTAGGCTATGTTTTTCACTTTTTTAACTTCTCTGCAGTTGTAATGGATTCCATCTTCGAATCTGTTTTACGGATTCTGATTTTATAAATTTTGCAGCTCAGATAATATCAATATAATCCAAAACACTAAATCATGAGAAATAGACCTAGTTAATATATTTGTTAAAAATACCTTTTTTGTAGGCTATGTTTTTCACTTTTTTAACTTCTCTGCAGTTGTAATGGATTCCATCTTCGAATCTGTTTTACGGATTCAGATTTTATAAATTTTGCAGCTCAGATAATATCAATATAATCCAAAACACTAAATCATGAGAAATAGACCTAGTTAATATATTTGTTAAAAATACCTTTTTTGTAGGCTATGTTTTTCACTTTTTTAACTTCTCTGCAGTTGTAATGGATTCCATCTTCGAATCTGTTTTACGGATTCTGATTTTATAAATTTTGCAGCTCAGATAATATCAATATAATCCAAAACACTAAATCATGAGAAATAGACCCAGTTAATATATTTGTTAAAAATACCTTTTTTGTAGGCTATGTTTTTCACTTTTTTAACTTCTCTGCAGTTGTAATGGATTCCATCTTCATATCTGTTTTACGGATTCTGATTTTATAAATTTTGAACCACAGGTATCAATATAATCCAAGAAACATGATTATATCATGACTAAATCATGACTAAACATTTATATCATTAACATGACTAAATCATGAGAAATAGACCCAGTTAATATATTGGTAATTATATAGCAGAGTAGCCTCACTTCAAAATCAATTTTTATGGGTTTTATTCGTCAAATAAATGTTGGAAAAATATTTTACTATCGAAAAAATGTGTCGGAAAGATGATTACATAATACAATAATACAATTACACAAGTAGTTTTTTCGTGAAAAAATTAACTCTGTGTTATCTTTCATACTCATAACATTCACTTCAATAAACGTACGGAAGGTTTGGCCAGGTGGTTATATATATATAGCAATCTGGCCAAACCTTTCGTGACATATAATAATACAGCCCTACATATGCGTACACTGAAGCACATACGCAGACAATTGAACGTCAATGGAGGGAGGTGCGAGGAAATGTGCCGCGATATGGAAATTCAAAACAACATTTCCATGGCCATATAGCCGAATTTATGTTTAAGAAAAAGTACAATGAGTATAATACTAGTTTTCATCATTTATGGCGAATTACGAGTGAAATTCAATAAATTCCTCATCTACTGAATTTGCAGCAGAATTTGACTCTGATTAAGATTTTCTTGTGTAATCTTGTGAAATTATGTTATGTAATCATCTTTCCGACACTTTTTTTCGATAGTAAAATATTTTTCCAACATTTATTTGACGAATAAAACCTTTAAAAATTGATTTTGAAGTGAGGCTACTCTGCTATATAATTACCAATATATTTATTAAAAATACCTTTTTTGTAGGCTATGTTTTTCACTTTTTTAACTTCTCTGCAGTTGTAATGGATTCCATCTTCGAATCTGTTTTACGGATTCTGATTTTATAAATTTTGAACCACAGGTATCAATATAATCCAAAACACTAAATCATGAGAAATAGACCCAGTTAATACCTTTATTGTAGGCTGTTTTTCACACTTTTGTACTACTCTCCCTCTGTTGATAACCAACCAAAACTACAATTCGTCTTACTTTAATTTGATATGTAGTATGTATATTTAATAAAGACAATTTTTTACTCTGCTGGTAGATATAAACACTTTTGGAGAGTAAAAGTGTAGTCTCTGATTTGTGACATATTTATAGTAAGTTACCTTTAAAAACAAAAAACAACTTTACTTCTATATATTGTATCCTATATTTTGTATGTTGCAATGGCAACAGTTGGTAAAATTAAGTGACAACATTTGTTGTTCCCAAAAAGAAAATGTCTTCTGACAACAATTATGATCTGATTGTTTGAATACAAGACAAATAGTTAACAATTTCATATATTTTTAATATCCAAATCCGATTACCATGTACAATCCACATTTATCATATTAAGTACTGAATATTTATAAATAACAGCATCATATCAGACAGGTTAGATAAGATTAATTATCTTCTTTTTTATTTAGCTATTAGAATAATTTACTATTTTTAAGAGAATTAATTAAGAATACCATAATATAGAATGTTAAGTAAGCTACATGGTAAATACCTATTGTACATAGTCATCGGATTTTACTATGAAAAATTATGAATTCGTTAATTACCTTAGGCCTACCTTGTATTCAAACAAACGGATCATATTTTTTGTTGGAAGACTCTTTTCAAGTCCCAAAATCCATTCTTTATTGTCAAAAAACATATAGAAAACAAGGGAATTCAGCTGTTGTTATGTTAAACCCAGCTCTGATTACGAAAGCCTACATTAATATTTTATGACTACGTTAGTCAAGTTAGTGGATGTGTAATCTTTTGATGTTTATTATTAAAACATAATTATATTTGTCATGGTAAAAAATATTTGTCATGGTAAAAAATATTTGTTTTATTAGGTCTGGCTAGGTGACTATATAGTATATATATATTAATAAATATAAATAGTCACCTGCCCAAACCTATTTCTCATGATTCTTCAATCATATAACTTCATAATATTAATAGCTGTCATGTGCATGCATCATAATATATTGTCACCTAACCAGGCCTAATGGAACAAACAAATCACAATATTCACTAACTTGAGGAACATAGGTATCAATATTAATGTAGGCAGTTGTAGTCTAACCTAAACTGGATTTTGTACGCTTATATTTCTTATTTTCTACTAAACTAATGTATTTTGTGACTTGAAAAATGTCTTCCGGCATAAAACATATATTCTGATTGTTTGAATATAAGGAAAAACTTAATGATTTCATAATTTTTCGTAGTAAAATCCAATGACGATGTACAATAGGTATTTACCGGCTCCATTAATATTTTTTTGGAGAAAAATACATAGCCTAGTCCTATTACTATATCACACGAGATCCGTTTTTTTTTTCCAAATTATAAGTTAGAACTTAAAACCAATAGAAACAAATATAATCATTTTGTTCTGAGTAAGCCTAATAATACTGTGTGATGTCTATTCAAAAAAGTTAGGTTATAGGCTAGGACATTTTAACCAGCCCAATTATATTTATAACATACAGAAATTAACTTATAGTCCCTACCATGAAATACAGACCCTAGTATATTAACTTGATATAAACTAATTCAACTAGACAAGTATTTTTAAATGATACTAAATGAACTGCAAAATATGATACAGAATGTTGGTAAAATTTGATCTTAATTAGTTTGTCCTAAAATATAATAGTAAGCCAAGAGAAACAATTGATTATGCTTATATGTTTGAAATAGCCTATGTTTATATATAACTATACTAATGTTATAATCAATTAGGTGAAATTTTTATTTCGTTTAGTTGTAGTACAAAAATGTAGGAAATCAATTTGAATTTAATGATTGTATACCAATGAAATCCTAGCCTGCCTGGTTTGGACCAACCTACAAGCTCAGATTTGGCGTAGTTTTTCTACATGTAAAGAACACGATTCTTTTAAAATATGATATTATTTTAATAATAATAATAATAAGTTTACTTACCTAAATCACCTTGGCTTAAAATAACACCTAAACCGAATATCCATCGAGATTTTCCTCCCCAATCGAGAGTTTCAGATGAAAAAGCTGCCATTGTACACACCAAAACTGAACAGTCTTACCAACCTTTATCACTAAACAACACACATGACATGACTAGTGATACATTTTCTTTTAACACTAATATTACCTGGACCAAAACACAAAGACTACGCCATTTACTGAACTTCTTAGTTCACAATTTCCTCACTATTCACCGACACTGCACGGTTACACGATACTGTAAAAGAATTCAGAATTTTAATACTAGTAGAACAGAAGATTTATTTATAAAAATTTAAAGTATTAGTGACGTTGATCTAATATATTCAAACTTACGGTGTAAAATTATGTAGTACATAAATATACTCTATAGACAACATAAACTATAAAATTAATCCAATCTAATGCAAAAAGCCTGTAGGTTATGCTTTCATTTAGTGTTGTATTACGTTCACCTTGAGAACATTTATTTTGAAACCATGTTCAAAATTTCAAAGATTAAAACTAGGCGCTGGGTTATACTCTCGTATTACAAATAACGCTTACATTCTCATATGACCAATAATTATTATTTCTGTATCAATGAATAATGTACTTCTCCGATATCTCCAACTACCCTCAAGGGCTAATTAGAATGAATATTTGATTGACAATCCCGAGTGAACCTAACTAACCTTAACCTGACACTATTAAAATATTAGAGGGGTAGGAGTTTTTATTTTATGTTCTTCCTTTTTTATTAGAGGATAATAGCCAAAAGTTTTTTTTTTTAATGTTTTAACCCTCAGGGGCTCACTTCAGTCTAGTGTTGGGACTATCGAATACTTCTTAGTATTCGAATAAGTCAAGTATTCCTTTAAAACTATTCGAATACAATAAGACAAGATCAGAATAAATAAAGGCACCAATTTATTAAGTCAATTAATTTAGTCATTTTGGAAATTTTAATTTTACTAAGAACTCCAAGTTTTAAATGAAAATTAGTGACTATGAAAAATATTAATTTATCATTAGGGTTTTTTTTCTTCTTTTTTTGTATTTGTGCAATGAACACATAATATATTTTTTTAATTATATATTTCTTTAGTAATCAACCAGGAATGTTGTAGCCACAACAAAGAACAATTTTAATAAAAAAGTTTAAAGTGACTGAATTAATTATATTAGTACTGTATTAGTAGTACTATGAAAGTGTTTGTCTTTTAAATATAAACGAAATGATGAACGGAATAGTGTTCAAATATTCAAATAACCAAAAACTACTTGTATGTGATCTCTCTATCAAATAGTAATCTAGCGAATAATTAATAACGCAGTGGTAAAAAGTATTCACTATTTAGATAAAGTATTCGTGAGTACCGCTATGAATAGACATTAATTGATTCCCTATGTGCATAAGTTGTAGGAGCATGGTACCTTGCCAGAAGAAAGTATTTGAATACTTATCTTACTATTCAAATAAAAGTGAACTATTAGAATATAATATGAATACTTTTCGATTCGAATAATCCATCACTACTTCAGTGGATACAGGCTTGGTAATCTAAAGAGAACCTTTAATTTCCACCAATATTCTATAGTTTTTTGAATCAAGATATGAATACTTTTACAGTTTCATGAAATGTTTTTAAAAATAATTTAAGGGTTAGTGTTTGTCACACTTTAGGTCAAGAAGGAAGATTCAAATTCATTCTCACCCCATGCCAATTTATCTTAATGATCTATACACCTATATATACAGAGTGTTATAAAAAGAACTTTGCAACTTTAAAAACTAGTAGAAATTTATTCAGATAACTTAAGTAATTGTAAGTTAATTACCATTACTTTAGGGATCATCTCTGGAGCAGCAGTCTAAATTCGATTTTTCAGCTCAGGTAGATTGGAAGACAAAGGTAGAACATACATCCGATCTTTAATGCAGTCCCTTTTGGAAAAATCAAAAGGAGTCAAATCTGGTGACTGATGTGGCCTTGCAATTGGCAATGGAGGACCTATCCACTGACATCGGAATCACTTATTAAAGAATTCTTTTTCTGTGAAAGTGAGGTGGAGTCCCGTCTTGCTGGTAGTGAAAATGTCGATCTTGGTCATGTTCATCTAACTGTGGAATTTTAAAATTTTCAGACATATCTAGATATATGTTTATTCATTTATGGTTTCCTCCATGAAAAAGAATGAGCCATACATACATTACACTTTAAATTTGCTGAGGGCACAAAACACATTCACTTTTTGATTCTCCTGTTGTGGTTTCAAGTGCAAACTTCAAAGCAATACACGCATTATAGTCAAGTATGGTACCTATCATCCAGTCTTACGAGATGCATGAACCGGTCGATTTCTTAGGGCTATGGACAAAGTTGTGTCTGATTTGTTAAACAGCAGCATCAGGAGGTCATGACTGATTTAGTGATTTATCATTTCATACAGATCAACCAGTCTTAGAAAATGTTAATATTAAGAGCCAGTTATAAGTCTACTTGGTGAATCCTTACAATACTGAGTACAAAAATTTCATTGAACTGGAAATCTTGTTTCGTGAAACCAAAACATAGAAAGCATAATGAGCAACAGTGAAAATAGCCGTTTTTAACCACAATGGTAATGGCTCTTCTAATGACTGTGTTTGGTACTGTGCACTTGATTTGTTTTGTTTTAAAATGGCATCTCAACTGATTTTGAAAGTTGTCCAAATAAATTTCTGTATTCAAAAATGGAAGTCTTTTTAAATGCTCTGTATTATTACAGAAACAGTTGTTACACAATGCAATAAACTGGGCAATTCCTGATAATGTGAAACTCCATTGTGCAGGTCTCAACACAAGAGAATATCTCCTTGTCTCCTTCTTTAAGCCTAAGAAGGTA
This sequence comes from Aphrophora alni, assembly GCA_963513935.1. NCBI lineage: Eukaryota > Metazoa > Arthropoda > Insecta > Hemiptera > Aphrophoridae > Aphrophora > Aphrophora alni. Next base: position 46,957,070 of record OY740767.1, on the reverse strand, counting down.
TATCTAACAGATTTTTTTTTTATTGGGGTTTTAAGGCGAAAAACCATTGCGGTCCATACCACCTTCACAGAATTGAGCATGAAGATGCTAGACCTTTATACATACAAATGACACAAAACAAAAACATACGATTTTTGAACAATAACAGGACTAATACAAATTAACACGTTCACTACCAGCTGACGCATATATGCGGCGGCCGGGTCACTCCCACAGCCCACGAAAAAATTCATGAACTTCCCTCCAGACGGGTCAAAATGGTTGTGACCTTCGCCACAGACTGAGGTAATGCTGTATGTCAGTGTTGCCAACTGTTCAGTGACGTCAGCGATAGTCCTAGCCAAGCGCCGCATATATGTGGCGGACTATCCTGTAGACCGTGCCTAAGCGATCTAACCTTTAAAATAGACTGTTGCGAAGAAATTTCTCATTTACTATGAAGAAACCAATGCCGCAGATCTGTGGCGGCAGTCTATTTTAATGAGCCCAGCCGCCGCAGATCTGCGGCGTTGGGCTAGGAGTAGGACACGCCCGTCACAAAATTGAGGCGGCAGTCTGTGGTTACGATTTTTTTTTAACATTGTGGTAGCGAACGTGTTAACAAACAAAATTAAAGGATAACATATCATGTTACAAGGCTGTAAAATGACCCTGGACCGAGTTAACAATTATAAAATATGGAAAATACAATTAACAATAAAAACAAATATTACAGGGTTGTAAAAGGGCCCTGCAACGAATTATAAACTATAAAATTAAAAAGGAAAACTAAACATAATACCATATTACAGAGCTATAGAATGACTCTGCAATAATTGACTAATTTTATCAACAATTTTCAGATGATGCAAAAAGGACAATACCCAATCAAGGATCTAAGCATTGTCCCCCAACATCACCTGAATGAAACTGGGAAGGGTAAATGTTTTATGCACACCTCTCAAAGCTATATCTAACAGAGGGTCCTGAGTAGAATAGCCAGTCTTCTGAGGGCCAAGTAGTCGAGAACCATAACTCTTAACTTCTGTATGTTAAACAACAGAAAAACGATATCTATACTTCGCCTATGCTTTGCTCTAGTATAAGCCTCTTTTTCTTCACCTTATTTTCCTTTCTTGTCCCTTTGCTGAGGGTACAAAATGATATTAAAACATGTACTTTTAAAATCACTACTTTTAATGTAGGCTAACAATTTAATGTTCTGTTCCAAAAAAAAAATAAATAAATAAAAAAATTACTAAATCTAATCACATCTAAACAGGAGTGTTAGCAAAATGAAATATAAAAAAAAACTAAATGGGTGAGTTAACAATCTATAAATGATAAGAATATCCTGCAAACAGGCAATATAAAATATAACATGACTGTAGAAAAAATTCGATTATGTGTGAACAACCTCTTATAAATCTACAGATTTCAAAAAGGATTAAAAGAAACAATATTTCAACAATATGGTAACTTTTAATAACATTTACAATATCAACAACAATATTAAAAATATTGATAACATTAAAATATATTAGCATAAGCAATACAAAATGAAAATATCACAATTTGTATGAAGCAAATTTTTAAATACATATTATAACAATGCAATATTTAACAGCAAAATACATACATTTTAATTCTTTTATTCTAAACATTGCTATTAAGCATAACACTAGGCCACATCAAAACATAGTTACCAACCTTAACAATGACATGACGAAAAAAGTATACATTCTAAATATGTCAACGAACTAGTATATGTTTTTTAACACAGCCTTTTGGTATGTATGGTACAGGATGGCAACGATACATATATTTTAAATTTCTATAAAATAAAATAAATTTAATGAACTACACTAAAAAAATTTAAATGAATTTGATTAAATTATAGTTTTTCTTATTTATATAATTTGTACTTGAATGTTTACAAATTATAATAATTTTTAAACATACTTTTGTTTTTTAACTTGTAACTGTTTATATATTATAAAATAAATATATACTTTAATAGTCAATATATTTACCTTAGAATGTGTCCTTGGTCTAGCTTATATTGACAAAAGAATCTTTACATATCATCACAGACTATAGTTAATCAATAACTTATATTGGTAGCTAATTACATTTCAATATCAAAAATATAAAAAATTGAAAACATAATGTTAAACAAAGACTAAAGCGTGGAAACTTTGTGCAACAAGTAGCACATTGACTTTTGGATCATGTTACACATTTTCGCTATTGCTAACAATTCAAGTTGAAAAATATTATCAATGCATGTTACAGTCTTGTCTATACAATGGAGTTGTCAAAGGAAAAGATATTGAATTTTAAGATAAATTTTTCTTTAAAGTTACCTGGTTTTTTTTCATCACATGATTTTGTTAAATGCTTCTTTGACACATTTCAGGGTTTTAATCAATCGTCAGATTCATCTCTTTTCTGAGGTTATCATTGGAGAGTCACATACCTTACGTATTGTTTTTAATATATGTTGTCTTGTATTTTAGGTCTTATATTATTAATGTGGTATGACCTAAATAGAAAAACCTGATGATGCAGTAAAAGCTTTGAAATGCGTCAAAGAAATGTTAGACAAAATTACATGATGGAGGTAGAACAAGGTAACTTTATTATGTTGTATTTCATTGAAGACTACAGGAAAAGAGAGTTGTTGCGAGATATTTGAAACCCAATTATAAAAATAACACTAAAAGTGAATTGCTTGGCTGTAATTGCATAGTTTTTTAACCATATTTCAATGTCAAATGTCCAAGGAGCATTGTGGGATATTTACAAGATGAAAAACAAATGATCTCTAAACCACAAGAATAGGAAATGAATATCATGCTTTATTGATAATAATGCTACTTAGCACTTAGCTTTATTTTTAGGCTGTTTCAGTTTAGCTGTAACTTTCTAAGGATGATTATGTCGTTGAAATGTACAATAAGGTTAGAGTTTAAGTTTATTCTTCTTTTTATACTCTCTACTGATTGAGAAAGTGAACAGTGTTTTCCAATTTGTGTACTACTATGACCACTTTCCAAGATAAGCCTGTGTCTCCTATCCATACAAAATCTAAATGTACATAAGGGTAATATGAGTGTAATAAATATATTTTTAGATAAACATCACAGTCTTAGTTTTTTTCCTATTTTAGTGGTTTGGAGATTATTTATTTTCATATTGCAATGGTTTTTCTCAAGACTTTCTTGACAAGTTCAATATATTTACTACAAACACTGAAAGAAGACTAACCAAATCTGCTTTTGTGTAGAACCACATATCACTACCTTAATTTGTAACTCCATTTTTTTTTAAATTGAGGTTTTAATACTAGTCTTTTAAGCAAAAATATCCCTATCTTTACGTAAAAGCCCTAAACTCCAAAAAAAATAATAAAATAAATAAAAATTGATTTAATATTTGTTCAAAGAAAACTCCAGTATTTCATTTTTCAAGTTGGCGCAACCCTTCTAACTCCTAGTTGTAGAATTGTTTTCAGAGTGAATTGTTCTTGTTTTATAAAACCGACTGGTGCATAAAGAAAAAGGTTGATTCATTTTCTGTATGTAAACCACAGCACATCTGTCAAAAATTATTTCTGAACTTTTAACACTGTTTTGAGGGCAAAAACTTGTCTTTATTTCAGCCCAAAAAGATGCATGTGACTATTGTGAATCTCTTAATGCAAGCAATGAAGAATGTCAAGCTCATATTTTAAGTAAAGATGAAGCAAAGGTCGAAAAGGATCTAGTTAAAGAAAACCATAAATGTGTCACATTTACGACAGACTTGCAGTCTTTACTACTTTGTCCTAGATCAAAGGTATCTGCACTTTACTACAAAATGAAGTTGTCTATTCACAATTTCCAATCTAAGTACGAAGGAAGGTTTTTGCTACATATGGAATGAGACCAAAGGTGGCTTATCCTCAAATGAGTTTTCAACTTTGAGTTCAAATTTCTTTTTATCACAGTTACATTTCCCTGGAAGGGAAGGAGAAATTTATGCTGTACAACGATGGATGCTCCTACCAGAACCGCTGTTGTAATTTGTCCTGTTGCATGTCGCATCCACCAAAAATATCATAATTGAACAGAAATTCTTAGAGGTTGGGCATACACAAATGGAGGCAGATGCTATGCACTCGTCCATTGAACACAGGCTCAAAAACAAGAAAATAAATGTGACAGCTGACTATGTTACTGTCTGTAAAGAAGCACATAAAACTCCTTCAACGAACACTGTACAATATTTGAACCACCAATTCTACAAGAATTTACATGGACATTTATTTTACAATAGTATTTGGCCTGGAGGAAGCGTTGGTGATGGGTGAGTTGCACATATACGTGCTTTGAGGTATCTTCTTGACCCAATACTTCAGTTCAAACTCAGCTTTTCTGATGAGTGGCAAGACATTTCCCAAAGGATCAGTAAGTTAGTAAAACATACCACCCTTGAATGCTTTCCAGGCTTCTACGCAGAAAGGATCCCAATAAAGAAAAGGAAATTTGATCACTTGCAAGAGTTTGAAAAGTTGGCGTTTTCGGAGTTGCAAGGTTTACAAATTAAGATAGGAATATAGACTTGTCAACTGCTCTTATGAACTGCTCATGGTGAGCTAATCAGAACACACCAATGTTGGTTTCCAAAAATCAGGAACCCTGTAGTGCTAATCTTTAAATTAATGGGATTTTTCTTATAATACAGCCCAGAAATCCAATTTTAATATTGATGACAATTAGCCAAAAATCTGTATTTGATTTATTTTTTAATGTAAATTAAATTGACTTGAGAAGTATCAAATTAAATGTATTTTATTACAAATTAGAATTTGTTTGTTGACAATGTAAACAATCGTGTGGAAAATTGACAAAAAAATAGAAACATTCCTTATAAGATCATATTAAATTGCAGTGACCACCCAATTAATAATCATAGCGCGAGAAACAAAAACACAACGTAAAATTATTCATGAACATAAGGAAACAGTTGAAGCTATTGGTGACATAGGAATGTCACATGTGACAAGATTTTTGGGAACGTATGCTATACAATGTCACTGTTTAAGGAAACTGTAGCTCCATCACTATATGATAACCGATCAACTCTTTTTTTACTTTCATTATGACAAAAATAATTTTTAAATAAGAAATGGACCGTAATTTAACCATTATATAATTAAAGACTATTGTGGAATAAACATGTGGCACCGTCTACTAATATTATATATATTGCATTTTTCAATTTTCAATTTATATAAATGTGTACTAAAGAACTAATGTTATTATCTAATTTCAGTTTGTGATGTGTAAAGTTACATAATATAAAATATCCCGAAGATACCATTCCTATAAAACAAAAGCTTTCTCAAAGTTCAAGATATTAAAGTAGACTCTTATCGACTTAAAGGTACATTTTTATTTTAACATCTTTTAGCTTCTTTTATCCTATTTACATTCAACCTTTTTATTGTCAAAATGTGGACACAAAACCAAAAATAAATTCAAAAGTACATGTCTTTTTGTTTAAAAATATCAAATAATATTATGAGCATTTAGATTTATTTGAGCTATTTTTAAAACCTTCGCACATTAAATTCCCACTACACAGATAAAGGTACTCTAATATGTATGTTTTATTTAATCTGAAAAATTATGAACTATAATGAAAACATGAATTGGACACTTTGTACTCCCAATTTGATTTTGTTATCCTATTCAAAATACAATAATAAATCAATATGAAAAGAAACTTAATTAAAACTGAGACAATACACTGTTACCAAGTATAACCATGATGAGATTCTGTATGGAAGTGACACCAATAATTACACGATTAAATATGGAATGTTATACATTAATTTTGATAAATTATAAAAATAAACACAGTCCTTAAAAACATTACATAGAATCTAATTAAACATAAATTATAGTTATAGCAGCATTGTTGCTTTCTAAATTGTGCTTCACATATAATCGAAACGTGTAAATAAAATCTTGCAAAAACATTGCCCAAACTTTTTCACACTCCCAAAAACTAAATAAACAATAAGCTTTCATCGATATTTCCTAAAAATACCAATTCAGGAATTATGTGTCAAACACATGAAAATGAACCATGGATACCCAATTCAATAAAATTGAATTAAAAATATGTAACATAAAGGAGGACAGAGATCTACTTGTTGAGCTTACCTTGACTATAGAAACCCGGAATGAAACGGTTGAAGTCCTACTCAGGGCACACTTTTCTAACTCGGTTGTCAAGAGAATGGATGGGGAGTGAGAGTCAGATATTCCTTGCATAGTTCCAACTGGCATATCACAAACCAAATAGTAAATATTGACAAAATTAGGTGGGCTATTAATTCTTTTCATCCATTCAAAATCAGATGGGAATTTTCCAGTTCTATGGCAGAAAAGGGAAACATACATTATCCCCATCCTATGCAGACTGTACCAGATTAGTCTAACCACCAAGTACGTACCTCAAATGTTGAAGGCAGCCAGAGCAGTGTTCATACCTAAGCCAGGACGCAGCTCTTATGCTGAGGCCAAGGCTTATAAACCGATCAGTTTAACTTCTTTTATTCTGAAGACACAAGAAAAACTGGTAGAGAAACATATACATGGAGCCATGATTCCTTTACATATAAGTCAACATACGTACCAGTCAGGTAAAGGGTGTAAGAGTGCACTTCATAGTCTGGTATAAAGACTGGAAGAGACTCTCAGAAACCGTGAATATGCCCTAGATGTCTTCCTTGACATTAAGAGAGCTTTCAACAATGCCTACCATGTTTCAATGGTCTGAGCTCTATCATATCACGGGATTAATACAACCATGTGCGAGTGGGTGGTGGAAATATTAAATGGGAGGACAATTGTAGCTAAAGTACTGGGAGAGGAGCTAGAGGCTGAGGTCACCAGAGGCTGTCCAAGGGGGGAATTCTCTCTCCCCTTCTGTGGTGCCTGGTAGTTGACACACTTTTGGACCTCCTCTCAATGGAGGGTTAATACACCCATGGATATGCGGATGATGTGATGGTGCATATCCACGGGAGGTTCAGGAATTGAGTGGTAGATCTCATGAAAAGAGTTCTGTCACTAGTAGAGGGATGGTGTTGCAAAGAAAACCTCAGGGTCAACCTTAACAAGACGACATTGATCCCACTTACAAGGAAGATCACTACGGATTTGAGTGATATTAAACTTTCTGGGATAAAATTCTAAGAGCAGACAAGGTCAAATATCTAGTGTGGCATTAGACTCTTAACTAACAACTAGGGGGAAACAGACAAATTATGGGACACTGTGTTTTGAGAGTGCACTACCACAGGATAGGAGCTTATCATAGCGAAGCAGTGTGTAGACTGTGCAGGAAGGGTGACGATACCACAGACCACTAATTTTCAATTATGAAGCCCTGACCAATACAGGCAAATGGTTCTTGGATTTCACAAACTCGTAAGGGGAACAAACTGCTAAGCTAGAATGAGGAAGCTTTAGTTGCACAATACGCCATCGGTCACAGTAACAGGGCTGGTTATAAAAAAGGCCCTTTAAACTCCAAATTAAATCAAACCTCGGCTATATAATGGACTTTTTGTAAGCAAACCTCAAAGATAAGAAGATAAAGAATGGTCTTATCTCACAGCAAAGCAGAAACAACCATTTGCTATTCAAACATGAATCTTTAATTTTCTATAAAATATGACAGAAATTGTTTTCACCAGTTATATGATAGATCTTGACTCTCCATGATGCATTTTATCTATTATATCAATAACTCCCAATTCGATCCTAAGAGCCTATTTATTTAGGTTCTAAAGATCAACATTTCATCTGAATCCTGAGAGAAGATTTTTATGAAGTTAAAATTTTGTGTTTCAGTTTTAAGGCAAGTATCTTTGCAAAAACTACTTGAAACAAATTCTCCTTTTTCAAAATTACATAACTACAACAATCAATAAATTCAACAAACATATAAGTGAGAATCTATAACAAATTAAATGAATAGCTTTGGAACAGCTGTGGAAACGTCAATTACCAAATAAAAGAAAACAGACAAATTTCCACAACATTTTATTTGTAGGTCCTAAGTTTAAATAACTAAGTCAACAGCTTCGGTTGATTCGTGTAAACATATAGCAACAAGGTACTTACAGAGGTAAAAACATTAGCCCTCAAATTAAAGGGTTCTTTGATATATGGGCTCGATGTATGGTGGCCAAAAATAGAAGTCCATGGATCTGCGGTAAGACTAGCGGTAATTCAACGACTGAAGCAACTCAATTAGTAGAGCTCCTGGTGCAGTATTGAACTGTTGTATATATACATCCTTCCATTGGATATATGTATTCCGGATCGTCCAGGACACTCCAGAATAATATCTATGATTACAAGTGATTGTACAATGGAAATAATATCTGACTATACGAAGGTGCAGTATTCTTTCTCAAAATCATTTACAGTGTTAATACTCGACCGCAAAAAAATGCCTTTAAGGAAAAAAGCTCTTACCCATGCATGACCTATAGTGGGTCAGAGACGGATCTAAAACAAAAGGTGGAATAGGAGCTGAAATCCAAGAAGGCAAACTTAAGAATATGTCATGATGATGTGAATGTACCTAACGCCGTTTCAGTTAGAAATTACAACTTTAATGGAAAGTACCAAAGAAAACCTGAGACTTGGATATAAGAATAAGGATATATGAATCTATACAGAAAATTAGACAGCTTTGAAAGTCTTGGATTCAAAATTTAAGACATTCAGAATTAATATTGAGGGTAATTACAATGTTACACTGGATTCCAAAACATGCTGTTAGTGGGAATGAATCTGCAGACATATTCAGTGATACTCACTATGAGAATAGTCATGCAAGTCATCAGAACTTGGGCTCAGAATGAGGAGGTTTAACAATAAGCAAATTCTCTTTGGCCCCCTCCAAGAAAATTGCATCTTACCTTCGCTTGTGCAACACACTATAAAGAAGGTGGTAAAGTTTGTTAAAAGGCACTGCCACCTGAAAATGGGGGAAAAACATTTGCACAGGACGGACATATTCTGTGTACGAAATGTGGCCTGCAAGAGGAACCTGATCAACAAATGTGAATGTCTGAATTTGAAAATGGACTGAGACTCTTAGATTTTTTACAAGGGGACAGACCCCAAGACAAACTTGTCAGGAAGATTCTGAAGTAATGGATTCCTCTGGATGTCTAGGAATATCAAACCATCTATTATCAATCTTGCAATGTTGGCTGATGTGCTAAGGAGACAGACCCTCAACAACGAAGAATGAGTCTACACTACCATATCAGCCCTAAATTTTAAAGAATTAATTGTTAGAAGGTTCCCTCCATCCTCTATGGTTTAGGGGGACTCTACTTTTTCTCACTCATTACTAGCACCATCCTGCTATTATTTTAATTGTAGTTATTAAAACATTGTTTTAATTCAATTAAAGTGTTTGTTGTGAAAATTTGTTTCTTTCATTTGGTTAAATAAACAATAGCACACTATATTTTATATATAAAGTTTCCTTTTTTATAAATCTATCATCCCATAAAGACAAGTATTTTTACAAATCTAAAAAGTTTCTTTTGCAAACAACCCGACATGAATGTGATGAATAAACTAATCTTATTAAATATCTGATTATTTACTAATATAAATGATTATTTAATCTTTTTAAATTATTGAGTATTTAAATTCTATTCACTTTTTTAAGACTTATATAATGTATATGATTATATAATAACAATAAGACAAATAGATTTTAAAGGAAAAATGTTTAACCAATCTTATTTTCTAAATGTATGTTTAAACAAGAATGAAATTTGAAGTACTTTACTATCAACTGTGAACTTTAAAGAATCCTTCTTTATACAAGAAAATGAATTGGTTAACAAATTAATTGTGAGAATATCTCACAAAACTATCTCCTGCAGCTGTCAAATTAATCACTGGTTTACATAAATATAATCAAATTGTCTAGAACGCCAGTAACTGAGGGTTTTTTTTTGTAATAATAATTTTTTTTTTTTTTTTAATTAGGCTTAGTAGTGAAAAGGTAAAATTTTATATAAAGGATGTTATATAAACATAAGGAAACAGTTTGATTACTTTTGAAAAATTAACAGCTAAGAAACAAGAATGAGGCCTATACCTATTGGTCAAATTGAATTAGCTTTTTGTATTTAACCAAATTTCCTTCATCCAAAATGGGACTGCAAGTCAAAATTTTCAATGCAAACCTATTTTAATTATATGATTCCAAATCCAAATCACAATTTAAATTGTTTTATTCTTGGTACATTTTTAAAAAAGCAACCATTCAGGAGTAAGTACATTTTAAAAGTTGATGAAATTATAGTTTTTCTTTCAATTCAACACCCAAACACATCATTTCTCCCATTATACTCTCCAATAGGAATTCATTGATGTTTTTACTCTTAACAGACTTTTTGGAGAGTTGGCAATGAATATTTTATGTTTTTTGTTTGGGTACTTGGAGACTACACTTGAGAAAATTTTGAATTCAGGTCACTCCAGAATGAATATAGCCTATCCTTAAAACACTCGACATTAATATTTTTACCCATCACATAACTTTCTCTATACTACATATATGTGAGAAAGTCAAAAGTGTTTAGATTAATGTAAGCATCTTCAAATTTTTTTTAATAAATAGACTTATGTCCTGAATCTTCCTGTGGAGTAATGGGCCTTGACACTTGCCAGCAAAGTCTGTCAGGTAAAAACATCTTCAATTCTAGCCAGGTTTTTCCCTCATGCTCAGCACAATGCTTTGCTACAATATCCTTGGCTTTTTCCTTCTTCTTTGGCCCTGAGAGTTCCACTTAAGACATGGCCAATTCATTGCCGTTTCCTATCTTTTATCCCCTCTTCCATTGACCACTGTTTTGCCACATCCTAACAGGCCACAGAATCTTTAAGATTCTTCACAGGCATCCATTTTCAAATACACTTTTTATGAAATCTCATAATAAAAATAATATATTATATTATTGTACTTACTCCATTTTGCGGTCTACTTGTAACTATATATGTTATGCGTTTCGAAACATATGTTTTATCTTCAGATCTCGCTCTAAGAGGTCGTTAAAACATTAAAAAACACAAACATCACAAAAATTTTCACATAAAAATGACGGGACTGTGGCGGATGCAAACCATGGGATTCAAGGAACTACTATAGTTATATTATTCTGTGGCTTGGATACTAAATCTTTATATAAATATACATTTGAATAAAAGTTTAGTAGATAAGTTCCTTGTTGAACTGAGAAATTGTTTATTTATTTAACCAATAAGTGTACCCCACTTATTTTTCTTTTCCTTTTGTTAATCATTCTGAAATAACCAAGCCATTCCACATTTTTCTACAACCTTTTATAATAATTGTTTGAAAGCAAATTAAAATAACCATCAAGAATACCGAACTTAACTCAAAATTTTTCAGTATGATTAAAGTTAAAAGACTATTTCTAAATTATGTTGTTCTAATCTAATCTAATCTAATGCTAACCATATCCAAAGTTCTGAAACTAAATTTATATCTACAGCATGCTAGAAATATAATAATAAATGTCTTAAGAATACAATAATTACAGCAAAATCATGTGACATGTATGTCATTATTATAAACACTAAAATATGATTAAAGGATTTGTAGGATGTAACAATAAAGACTAAACATATGATCTTTGAAGAAGGATTAAAATACTTGGCAGACATGGTGTCAAGGTAATATCTTTTATATATTCCATACTTTATGAACATTAATCTTGGTGTTCTTTTTTTTTTTAATTGATAAAACCTAAATTAATACTGACCTATATGTCTGGCCAGTTATTTCTAAGATTGTATAAAATTCTAAATGGTTTTATATTCATTCCAGTTTGATTTTATACTGGAGGTACTCTTATAAAACCATAGCACACCAGCCTGTTGGACAGTGTTTCATCGGGTAATGTGGAATCAGCATACAAAGTTCCTGTTGGCGTAATTCTAGCTTTCGTGTCCAGAATATTCGCTACCACTATTGTATCACCAGAATTGTAGGTCCACTATTTCTTTATGATGGTGGGTCAACACTGTAAATTTATGAAATTTCTTGTACAAAAGGCGAGAGATCTAGCCAGTAGATCACTAGGGGGCCCGGGAAGTTTATATACATTTTATAAATGAAGTTGCAAATGCCTTGGTGAAGAAACAGATCATTGCCAGTATTTTCTATAATTTGTCCACGACTTTTGATCAAGTTGGTCAATTTATTTTGTTGGTGTAACAACAGGGATATGGCATAGCTACAAAGAGTGTTTAGGTTATTCAGTGGAAATATTTTGTAGCTGAGGAACCATCACATTTGGACAGATCTTTAGATCTTATTAAAGTATCGAAGATACAAAGATATCAAACATAATTTTATACATACGCTAACAACCTTCTTAAAATTTCATATGCATACATCAAAACAAAACACAGTAAGTAATAACAATTGGTTAACAATAAAATAGCACAAAACACCTACGAACTTAAGTAATAAAAATAGAAAAAAATATATTTCTATATTTAGATATCTATCTATTAAGTATATTCATTGTATATAATTATTCAAATAAATAAACATTAGACAAAATAATATGAAATACTACTTAACAGTAAACAGGAATGAAAAAGCTAAAACTTATCAATAATAAGCTACATCAGAATACTAAAATTCAAGACAATGTAAAACCAATATGGATTATTCCATTCTGAAAATCAGATTTTAATAATCTTGACATTCATATTCATAGTATTAAAATTACTGGTAAGCAATTTCCCTTTTGGGTTTGTGAGGTAATTGTTTAGAATAACCAAACTAAACAATTAGCTAACTAGTATGAGGTAATCATAATACATAGTTAGATATTTTGAGTTGAGTATTCTTTAGTATTTCCTGATGTACATGATGTAATGTTCCTCATGAAAGTACTAATTTCATGATGTACGATGGATAGTCCAAAAATCTCCTTACAAACATTTTTACAATCATAAATATAAATCATCATGGCTGTTAGTACAGGTTAAATTTATCCTAATTATTACAAGTTTGTTACTTTAATTATTTGTTAATTATAATTGTTACTTTAATAATTTGCTGTTTGATTAGAACTAGCCTTGTTTGGTTCTATCAAATAACAAGTGGTGGCAGATTTCAATGTGAGCCAGTAAACCAAATATACCGTTCCAAGGAAGATCTTAGCATTCCAAAATCACTTGGAGAAAAGAGAGTACAACTTGCAGCTACGATTAAGAGTATAGAGAAAAATTATCAACAGTTATTTGTGGAAACAGATCTCAGTTTCAACAACCTTCATATCTTCCATACATCAAATACCCTCCAAAATAAAATAACAGATACAAATATTACAATTGCATGAACACATAATGGAGGATGATCATTTTATAATTGCTTTCTGGAAGAGACAGACCTAGTTTTAAAATAGAATTTTATTCTCCGACCAAGCTAACTTCTATTTAAATGTTCATGTAGCTTTTGCTGAACTCAACTCCATCAACTTCTATCATCTCAAAGGAGTTGTATATTTCTTGAAGCTATTAGTTTTTAATTCATTTTTTGGCAGTGGGGGAGGTTTTTTGGCTATTTTAAAATTAAGATCATTACATAGTGTACATTCTTCAGATGTGTATACACTGGTAGGCTTCATTCTAGGAAGGCAGCAAGGCAGATTGAGGTTAGGTCATTGAATCTCGTCTGTTTGATTTTATCCCAGAAACTTTGTGTCACTCAAAATTTTTTCACCAAAAGTTGTTTTGATTGTTCGAATTTTTCCTATTTAATTTTTTGAATTACACTAGATGTTTTTGTAATTTGGTTTAGTGTGGTCCCTTCTTTGCAAAAAACTGTCTGCTGTTTCATTTTCAGGCACTACAACGTGTAAAAGTATACATCTTAATGTAACATGTTTTTTTTTTATATTCTGTAGAACTCTTGGCATGCGTTGTATATCTCTTAAAACTACAACAATTTTAGTAGTGGAATAGATATAATATTGTTTGAATTGCTATTTTTAACTGTATTAATATGAATATTTTATAGTGGTTTTGAGGTGGGTTTAACAACTGTCGGAAGTGTGTGAAATAGCTTTAATTTCATCTCTGGCAGAATGTGGAGGTTAACAGTATTTTCAACATAATTTCAGCATTTTTAGAAAAACCATGTTTAATGACAACATTATAGATGCTACCACAGAATTCTTGTCTTTTCCCTACTACTTCAACCTTTGTCAAAGCATGTTCAAAATAGTTTATGACTTACAGGGTTTCCCGGCTACAGGTTCCATTGTATGTAACGGGACTTGTGGGCTTGTTCTCAAAGGTGTGTACAATTCTTCTTAGGTTATTTAGTCTTTGTATAAACCTCGTTAATGCGAGTAACTGGCGAAACCATGGTCGGCTAGACCAATAATTGTAGAATTTAACAAAAGAATTTGTGTGTGTTTTATTTGTATAACATAAAATTATATCAAGTACTGTCGGTCATCAATATAAACAATGTTAGCAGTATTAATGACCCTCAGTGGTTCATTAGATGAGAATGGATGTGGCAATCCCAAGGGATCCTAGAATCTGGATCTACACATTTTGTTATGTAGTCTTAGGTTAGGTCCTTCTCTTTATTCTTTCCTATCAGGTCTCGCTTAACCACCTCTTGTTCTCTTTGATCCTGACACTATTAAGAGTCTTTATTTTATCTTAATTTCTTCTTTTTTTTTAAAGACAATGATGACTGTGAGATTTTTCATTTTCAAACAAACAAAAAATCAGTATTGATATGACAGCAATCCACATTGGATGATAGCCAGCAAAACGCAAAGTGCTGGTAAAGAAAAAGTCTGGTGCTATAAATGGTGCGAGTATTATTTGATCATATTATAATAATTATATCTACTAGGACCTACATAATTAATTTTTGAGTATAATTTTTTACCAATCCTATCATTTTCGTATTATTTATATTTGTCAATGTGTTTCGGAGTTCTTTTCCAAAACTGAAATTAAGTCTCAAAGATGGCAGAAAATTGTACTCAAATTTATTATTTGATAGTGTTTCATTGACTGGAACCTAACCACTAATAACTAGCTGCAAGAATTAACTATATGAAATGTACTGAATACAGACGGTCTGGTTACAAAATGGATGGGTCCCTTCTGCATTGTGGTAGCACTGTTCCATAATACCTAGATTAGATGCTGGGGTGCTGTAGAGTCTGACCCTAAATCCTTAGCATTTTACCTCAAATATTCTTTAAGATGATGGTGTCAATTCAAGACTTAGAAGCGTGTATGAGATAATGTCTAATGTTTTGTATGGAGAAACAAACTGTCAATGTACGACAACCTCCAAGGTGAACTTATCAAACATATTTTGAACACATACATTTTTTTTTTGGGTTAAAATTATTTTATAACAATCGTAATAAATATTGTATAATTTATTATAAACTACTTATTTGTATGGAGACTTTTGTACTAGTCTGTTCATATTGAGGGTAATAAACTTGCACTCTATTTAATTTTGTTATTCATTGAGATAGCCAAACACAGTTTGCAGAAATCTTCTTCCCAGAGAAGGGTTGCTTTTATGAACCTACCTTTATCAAAATTTAGGACTTCAGAGTGTGGGAAGACAGGGGTAAATCAAAACTTTCAAATAGTAAATAATATACTCAAGCGATACATCATCAACTTGATCTGCATGTCTGAAGTGGTTTTACTTGAAAACTAACACAAACCAATGTTTAAACAACTGCTATTTTTAAACCATTACAATGGTTTTACTTGTTAACGAAATCTCAAATACAATTCTAAAAATAGTTAGTCTATAAACAAAATCTGACAAAAGTACGACCATTAGAGTACCAACATATATATATTAAGCACTAAAAACTTGTTTTAAGGGTTTGGATCAGTATATGTTTCATATTACAGATCTGGTTCTTACTGTAAAAGTTATCAAGAGTTCGCACTACCACAGGGATAAAACAGCTTCATGTTACAGTGTATAAGATTGTTTGGACTTTAAATCTTCATCCAAACTTTTAATTTTAGACACAAGTAAAGAACGGCACATTTTGAAAAACTCCTAATTTATAATATGTAGAAAACAATATCATGACAAAACTTTTCAACTGCTTCATCTATATATTGAATGTCATTAGATAATATTGACAATTAAAAATTTTCTACAAACGATAATTTGGATGTTTATGAATAAATTTCTATCTATTAAATCAGCTCATCATTACATTTAGCTAAAAAGTGACAATTATGAACAGATCATTTTCATTCCGGTATTGCACACCCTTACAAATCAGAACAATGTACGTATTACAGAAAAATGTATACATATTTATTTATTCCTGGTAATTTTATAGAATAAAAACATCACAAACTTTATAATAGTACGTCTTTCTAAAACGATCCATTCCAACTAGTACAGAACATTCACACATAAAACTGTATACATGACCAAACAAACTGTATATTTGGTGAAACAAATAAATACTCTGTATGAAAAGAAAAACATAGCACACATACAATTTATAACTCACATAATTTATTAGGGCACAATGTTTAGGCCAAAGAGAAGCAATTCTGTTAAGGATATCAATATTTTGGGAGTTAAAATGGAGCCATGCTACCACAAAAAAATGAACTTACTTTTGATTTTTTTAATAATGTGATACTATGATTTTTGTTAGTTATTATGTTCAAAATATAAATTCTATAAATAAAACCAAACTAATCTAACTTGTTTTAGATGACAAAGTTATTGCATGTTCACTTTATAGTGTACAGTAGAGTGCCAAACCTAGAGATGTGAATCTGAACATCAAAATAAAGACATAAATTGCTATAAACATAAATCCAAAATGCTACTTTTTTAAAACAAGGTATTATTCAGAATAGATTGAGATATCATTTTCAAATTTTGTAGAATGTTTATACTATTAATTTGTAATGTTATATTGTTATGTAATATTATAAAATCTTATAATTTTTCACTTAACACATTGAAAATAGTGTTCGTTAAAAATTTTGTAATAAAGCATATCTGAAATATTGTAAAATGTTTAAAGTTACAATATATTTAGCTCTTTGAATGGAGAATAAGATTATATTTATTATATGTTGAAGCATACATAGTTCAGATATCAGTAAGAATATAATTCTTGGTAATTTATTAAAACACACATTTTTCTTTGTCATGCAATACTCATCTGTCAATAACTATTTTAAAAGTTGTCTAAGTGGTAGAAGACTAAGAATGTGTATTCTAGTAAATTTCTAATTTTTTTATAAAATGATCTTTTATCGGTAGCTGGGCTATCCTACAATATACAATAAAAATATAGATATTATCTTGTTAAACATTAACAGATTAAGTTTGAAGAGTTAAATGTTTTGTATCTTGTAAATATTTTGTAATTAAATATCCCATTTTTAAATTGTATATATAATATAATCTGTCATTTTTATATGTAGACAACTAAAGGAGTAATCTAGAACAAATTAGGATAGGATAGTTGATTTAATAAAATCAAACAATCATTTTTGTAAATAATTTTGTCTTTTGAGGTGGCATAACAGGAAAGATGTGGGGGAAAATGTCTAAAATTGTAAATATTTTGACTTCCACTATAAAATCGTTTTCTCAAAATGACTAAATATATTTTACATATAATATATTTTGCAATATGTACTTTTATCTATATTTAAATTGATATATTAAATTACATACTATGAATGTATAAGTGAGTTTACACTGCAAACATTATGTTATTAACAAATTAAATTTTGCAAACGTTGGGTGTGTTTTTATAACAAAAACTATAACCTGAATTTGTTTAATACTAATCAATGATTCAGAGGAAATAAGGGGGGGGGGTGAGGGTCATATGAACGATGATCGTCTTCCAGGGTGCACAAAGTAAATGTACTGTAATTAGCACACACCAGTGTTGACAGACAAAAACATTCCCACGGAGATCTGTTTCACAATTGGTTGTGACTGTCAATTATTAGTAAAAGTTTATTAATTTTATATCTCGTAAGATGTTATATTAAGTTTTAAAATTACTGGATGTTCAATATATAATAATTATTATCTTTAATAATTATTATCTTTAATAATTATTATCTTTAATAATTATTCTGACTTTTAATGTGCGCCAAATTTTTAGTTTATCATAATAGGGATACTTGTTTTTATAAATACCAAACTGTCTTCAATAGGCTATCAATATTTTAGTTGAAGGTATTGCCATAACAACCAATATAATCTAAACATAACCTCAACTACCATTTCCGTAATTTTTTCCTTTTCTAGTGTAGGTGTAGGAAAAATCTTCTAATTTGAGTGCAAAGTGTCATTGTTGTGCTCAATAGGTTGCCGCATTCCGCTTCACGTCATGGATCAATTTTTTCTCTTGATGCGACAATAAGCAAATTTGCACACTTGTTATACAAATAGCTATTTGCTACATTTTACCCCTCTCCCGGGAGGAGCTGGGAGTACAACTTGAATTTAATGATACACTGCTCCTTCAAAGACCCTTCTACTTTTTTTATTTCTTTATAATAACAAAAACATTTAATTACTTATTTCATAACCTCAAACATGTTATGAATTTCTCAAATTTTCAAACAAAAATTTAAGCTACAAAATTAATCCATAAGTATTTTTGACAAACGTTTGCATTGTAAACACACCAAATAAATTTTAATTAGTCAGAATTCCCCTATATGTCACTACTAGAGATCTATTTTATACCAAGCAAGAATATAAAATATTTAACAATATATGTGTACATACATACACTTTACCTAGGCCGACTAGTTTCAATATATTAATATATATAATATATACATTAATAAATACTTCGAAAGTTCTTAATTTATACAATAAAGACAACCTTCCTAATTTTATTTTAAAACTATGAAATACCAGTAAATTTGTAATTACTATAGAAAGATTAGTATATGGTAATGTTCGAGTTAAATGTACAGATTTATGTAAATTTTTAGTGGTGGGGAGAGTGAGTAGTGAAATGGTTCTTGGCCTACACTGTATGCTGGCTAGAGACATATTATAACCTAACAACCTGAAACTTAATCATTCACAAAAAATATTTGTATCACTTTCATGTATTAGGTATAGAAATACATGTCACAATCCACCACTAGAACTAGGTCTTCTTATACACCACAGCTCTCTCTCCCTCCCTCCCTCTCCCTCCCTCCCCCCCCTCTCTCTCTCTCTCTCTCTCTCTCTCTCTCTCTCTCTCTCTCTCCAAACGTTACAATATACTACGCTATCTATATAATATTCAATATATCTGTTATGATTTATATAATTAACGAGTATAATTATCTGCCATTAATAGCCTTAAAATATCCTTAGATAGGGTGTTTCGGAACTCTTATCTTAATTTATAAATTTGTGAAGATAGAGATTCATTCAAACAAATCAAGAAATGTAACATGTAAACCGTGAACCATGCACGCTAGCTGTCATAAAGTCTGCGAGGCACAGTAGGTTATGTATAATTTACCATTGTGCAGAAAATGAAGAATGAAAGCCACCCAAAAAAGTTATATGTTAGCCAAGTTTGAAACTGAGAGGAAGACTTAGGAATAGATGGACGAATGATGTTGAAGATGACCTGAGGAGTGGGGGAGACGAAGAGCTACGATAAGGGGTGTTTTTAAACGACATAAGTCTGTAGTGTCACAAATTAGGAAAAGACAGTTTCTCATTGACCATCTAAGGATATTAGAACAACGCTAAAAATTGCAGAAAATTTTACTTAAAAGTCAATACTATAGTCAAGTTAATTACTAATACTATAAAGTAATTGTTACTGCATGCACTTTGGTTAAACTTCTTTAGTTATCTGTGAAGTATTTCCAACTTGTCACAATGTTAAGTTATGTTTGTTATCAATTTGTTACAACATACAAAAAACTTTTACAAACTGGTATGTAAAAACTTTTTTTACTGGATAATATACATGATCAATATGACTGGCAAGAAAGTGGTTTCTGAATACAGTCGTCTTTTTGCTTCTTTATTGGGTAATTTTCACAAAAATAATTTTAGCATGTAGCTATATATTGTTGATATGTAATGTAACCTATTGACTTTAATATATTATTTAAACTGGACCATAGATTACCTCAGCCATTCAATTATAGTGAACACCAGATAATTATTAACTGCTTTGTGGCAGGCTTGATCAATGTAGGATGTCTCTTTGGAATCTTCACAGGGTATCTCCAACACAAGGTCTGGAGTAGCATAAGTGTTGTGTAAGAAGACAACTGTGAGAGGTATTCTAAAAGATTGGAACTATCACATCATACATTTTAAGTTTGTATGTCTAGTTAATCAAATAGAATACAACTGTGAAAAAACATTGCACAAACCATCCCCAAATAAAAATAAACCAAAACTAATTGTCACACAAAAAAATGTCATTTGGGTAAGTTGTTTAAAATTCCTAGATATGGTTACAATACGCCTACATACCTAATTTGATTAAAATCAGTTTATGCGCTAGAGCTGTAAAGCATTGCACATATGACAGACATCATTCCAAAAATCAACTTTTCAACTCAGGAAGTCCACACAACAAATATATTCACAAAAAACTCGATGTTAATTTTTTGACTCATCTGACTACATAAAAGTGGAAAAGTAAATATGATAACTGATTACCCAAGTTCTCTTTAATTTGAATAAAATCTCTTTTTTATTTATTTCACCTTTATCCTTTTTTCTGCTTGTCTCAAAAGTTCAGTACAAAAAACCCTTATGATTGATGTGGAAAAAGGCAAGTTAACCTCCATCTCACTCTTATGTCAGTGTATCGCCGTGAGTAGAATGTTGGCGCTAAAATATATTTAGTAAAATGTTCATACATAACCTAAAACTGTGACAAGTATTAAATACTGAGAAATCTGACTTCTCTCTATAAAATTCAAAATCTATTCTTCTAGAACTACTCTGCCAGTTTCAACTAATTTCGTTATCTTAAAAATTAAAACAAAGCCTTTTATAAATTAGGCACTAAATTTTGTTTGTAAAATAAACAAAAATGTATTGGAGAAAACTATCTGCAATTTCCTCCGTTAAGATTTAGGTTTAAAGATCTACCAACTGTATTATTAAAAAGTGGTCTCAGTTCTTCTTCATAATCGTCGCCACTTAAAATAAGTTCTCTGCCATCTGGATCGAGTGGAGTCCGAGGTCCGGAAGACGTTTCAGGGAAGTGTTGAGATATTGTAAATGGAGCTGTCTGTCTTGCAGGTGGAGGGAGCGCAGACGCTTCTTGTAATGCAGCTAATAATGACGCTCCGTTGTCGTACTTCGGTGCTGAACCAAGATAGACAAGAAGTGGATCCATATCTCGAGGAAGCATAAACCTGTTTGTACATAAGAATTTGTATCATTTTGTAAAATGTATAGAATTTAAAAATACTCGATATTGCACACGATTTTCAATTAGGTACTTAAATAAATTTTACCACTCACACATCATCAAAACCAAGTAAAACTAATCATCATTAAAAATGTCAGTTTGGAAATTGACAATTTGCTATTGATTTGTGTGATAGTGGTTCAATATCTGCATTATTACCTGGAAATCATCTTCTTGCATGAAGATCATTATTAGTATTATCATATTAGATCTTTTTGATCATTAGTAGCTGCTCACTTACGAGTACAGCCCTCTCAAATACACTATTATTACTAGCAAAAAACCCAATATCTCTTTTAGGAACTACAGACAAGGTTATAAACTAACTAACCATAAACACCCTGATAGACTTAAGGTACTTTTATGGTGTAACCTTGACAATCTTAAACAGCTAGAGATAACCTTAGGGTAGATATGAAATTAATTCCAAGAAGAAGAGGCATAGGCAACTACAAAAGAATAGAGATTTGGTGCTCTGGTCGGAAAAGAGGAGTCAAAGTTTACAACTCAACAAAAGTCAAAGCCAAGGAACTTAAACTCCATATTTCATTGGGAAAAAGTACATCTGAGAGAAATATAAAACTGAAATCAACTACCTGTGAAGAAGCAAAGGACAAGTGCAGTGAGGTATTCTACATTGGAATGCTAGATCGCTTAGGAATAAAATTGCGGAGCTTGTACAAGATATAGAAGCAATAAAAGCAAAAATAGTCTGTATCTAGATATAACCACGCTAGTGCAGTATGTAGGAAGGGAATACTACAGACAAAACTGGAAAGAATTTGTCTCCTCCATTAATTCAAATACACCATTATCTGCCGCTTGGAATGATTTTGAAAGCATAGAAGCAAAGAATAACACCAGAATTAACTTCATTCTAAAAGACACTTTTTTTAGGAGGGTAAAATTTATTTAATTGTATTTTTAGGCTACACCCACCTTATTTGAACACAACATATACCTTTTTCTTCTTGTTTTCTGATTGTCAACCACAACATTTTACAGCACACAACAACAACAAAAAACACAAGTCTAGAGCGCTTTGGATGCCTGGACCAGGAAGTGGGGACTGACGATATCTTCAACAAAAACTGAATGGTCTTTTTTCATCAGAAAGTACACCCTTAAAAACTTTATTCTAGAACAACTTTGTAAGGGAGAGTGTGTCCCCTTCAATCCAATCCAACACTCTTGGGAGTTACTTTAGAATCCAAGCTTCTTTGGAAGACTCACATACAGAGAGTAACCGAGCAATGTACCAACAGACTTAACTTGCTAAAAGCTGTTGCCAGCAGAACATGGGGAGCCGTAACTCTCATGCTTAGACAGCTATACACTGCATTTATTCGTTCAAAAATTATGTATGGTGTGGGGAGTTCAGCAGCCAAAACACATTTGAACAAACTAACCATGATTCAAAACTCATTGCTGAGGATCTGTTTCAGACGTTTAAGATGCT
Source organism: Aphrophora alni (assembly GCA_963513935.1). NCBI lineage: Eukaryota > Metazoa > Arthropoda > Insecta > Hemiptera > Aphrophoridae > Aphrophora > Aphrophora alni. The sequence goes on along the minus strand of OY740767.1, from coordinate 46,934,025 downwards.
TCAGAACAACACCTATACAAGCCATGAAGGTGGAGCTTAACATAGAGATTATACATATTAATCTAGAAAGAGTTATTTGGCGCCAGTATCTATAAAATTTGACGGTTCCTGCTTCGAACCTTGATCCTGGACATGGCGTGTCCCAAGCTGTGCACCTAAGCATTCATATTTCTACCAAGCATCTTTGAGGCTGCAACCATGCCTGATGCAGCTCCAGAAATTATCCTGGTTGTAGGTTCCATTCCTCCCTGGAACTTCCAACCCCCTAATGTTAGATTGGAACTGACTGAACTAATTTAAAAAATATATAACCCAGAAATACAAAGTGGAGCTGCCTTAGTAACGATCCACAGCAATTATGAAAAATACTATGAAATCTTCACCGATGGCTCCCTGTACCAAGGTAATTCTAGGTGCGGAGCAGGTTACTTTGTGGAGGATGCTGGGTAGTCATACTTCATTCCTGCAGACTCTTGTTCTAAGCACAGATACTGAAGGCATCAACACAGCTGTTGCTCATGTTGTGGAGGTGGACAGGAGGCGCATATGCATCTTCAGTGACTACAGAAGTGCGCTGCAACTCATAGGGAAGTAGGCCTACAATCCTTCGAACTACCACCATAGAGTACAGGAAATCCATCAACTGATAAATCTGTCAAAGGATAAAGAGAATTTGGTTCCAGTGGATACCTGGATATTGCGGACTGTGAGGAAACGAAGAACCTGACAAGGTGGCTAGAATGGCTGCAAACTTAAATCCCATTCCGTCTGAAAAGCGATCTCAGAATATGTCTTGTTTAATTTGATAAAGTTCTGAAAGTGGTTATCATCTCCACTCGATACTACAATCGCCAAATGATGTTAGAATCAAAAAGAATATATACTGCTCCATTTCAACCTTCGCATCAAGAGCAAAACAGGACATATTACTACTCGTCCTATCTGCTTCGCTTTGGACTTGCCGAGTCACTCCTGTGTCTAGTATGTCGGGAGGAAGAAGAGACACTTCAACACATTCTCCTTCAGTGTCCAATAAGAATTAAAGCCGAGAGAAATTGAAATTGATACTGAAACCGGATTGTATGCTGCAAAGGATTCTGATTGACCCTAACCACTGGTAACTGGCTAGCTGTATGTATAAGAGACATTGTGGGGTTGGCGACCAAAAGAAGAAGTAAGTAAGATCATTATTCAATGTAACTGACCAATGCTATAGGCTCTACTTAAAAAGTCAAGATTAAAAGAACAAGAAGTTAACTAATGACTTCATCTGTTTCATATAGTTCAATTTAAAAACTACTCAACAATGCACCATATCAAACATGACAACTGTTTTTAAAATTAAAATAACACCTGTTAATAAAAATAAGATAATCTAATAGATGAAAAATAGGGTTTTATTTTAAACAGTGGCCAATTTGTATGCATACAAAACAATTACTTGAATATTCTATGATACAATATATATTATTTAACCAAAACGGTCCATTGGAATACATTATGGGAGACAATTTTATCTTAGTATAAGCTATTAAAGTCTAAATCCCAGTTCACTTCTTATCTAAGCTGTCTGTGTACCGAAACTCCCCTCCCTCTTCACTAGTACAAACTTCACACTGAAACGGTTTGGGTTTTTCACGAACAAATTTTTTTTTGTAAAACATAAAATTTTAGTTAAAATATAATAAATAGCATGAATACATAAATAAATGGTAATATACATAAATAATTAATAATGTGCACAGAAAAAATTAGTTTAATATGAAGGAAAGTAGAATTATAAAAGTTTTGTCAATTTCATTAATAAATGAAACATCCAAAGCATAAGGGAAGTGGGGTGAGAGACTGGCTACCTAACATGAGCGAACAGGTCGACTGAGAACAATAGCTCGGTTGATCACGTGATATTACAGGTCCAGACTGGACTACTAAATAATCTGATTCAACTTGTTACAAAAAATAATTCACATGCAATTTCCTATGTTAAATTTTAAATTGTTTAAAATTTTGAATATAAAAGCATAATATGATAAAGAATAACTGGTTAGCATAGGAAATACAAGAAAATGTTTATTAACCCGAATAGTTTAATAGTTATTGCAAAAAACATGCATAGACAAAAAACTAAAATTTTGTCTATAAAATAAGTTAAAATTTTTATAATGGAAATAGGTTAAGGATATGTGACATAATATAATGATACCAAAATAAGTACATATATAATTAATTGGGGGGGGGGGGAGGTTTTGACCATCAAAAAATCGACAAAGTTCAACAATGAATAACTCATCAGAAAATGAAAATAAATAAAAAACGTAAAGAATTCCTACCAAATATTGAGTTAAAAAAAGACCCGAGTTATGGCCAAAATATCGGTCCTCGTACTTGGCATACTACTTTCTGTGTAGTATTTATCTCTCCCTTAAATATTAAACATCGTGTGTGAGATCAGAAACTGAAGTTTGGTACCATTTTCATATAGGTCTACGATACAATTATTCCGGCCAGCCAAGGTCAATACAAGCTACGAATCACTCCAATGGCAGATATTAAATCACCTGAGTTACTTGTTTACTATTATTTTGTTCAAAATAATTTTTATTTAATAACATTTTAAGTTTCAATGTATCGGAAACATAATTACATTTTTGTTTGAAGAACAAGACATAGAGGTAAAGTTTATTTTTATATTCAATGTACGTGTACCGTACAGCGAAAGAGACTTTTACCACTACTTTTGAAACAAATTTTCTGCTCCAAAAATGTTTTCAAATTTAAAAAATAGATATATATATATTTGGTTGAAAATTATTGTTTTAAGAGTACAGCCTAAATTGTGAAGCAAAAGCTAATCACATGGTTACACCTCCTTCACATAAATGAATGATGTTGTCAAATAGAAGCTGTCTTGCTATTTAATCCTTAAAACAATTGTGTTATCATCTGTTTAGTGAGGCATGATTTAGAGTAGTAAATAACTCTTGATTAAACCAAAATATAAAAACTTGCATTTCAATATATCATAATAATGTTGTTAAGTAGAAGCTATCTTGCCATTTAATCCTTACTGTTACAATAGTGTTATCATCTGTTTAGTGAGGCATGATTTAGAGTAGTAAACAACTCTTGCCATTTAATCTTTACTGGTACAATAGTGTTATCATCTGTTTAGTGAGGCATGATTTAGAATAGTAAATAACTACTCTTGCCATTTAATCTTTACTGGTACAATAGTGTTATCATCCGTTTAGTGAGGCATGATTTAGAGTAGTAAATAACTCCTCTTGCCATTTAATCTTTACTGGTACAATAGTGTTATCATCCGTTTAGTGAGGCATGATTTAGAGTAGTAAATAACTCCTCTTGCCATTTAATCTTTACTGGTACAATAGTGTTATCATCCGTTTAGTGAGGCATGATTTAGAGTAGTAAATAACTCTTGCCATTTAATCCTTACTGGTACAATAGTGTTATCATCTGTTTAGTGAGGCATGATTTAGAGTAGTAAACAACTCTTGCCATTTAATCTTTACTGGTACAATAGTGTTATCATCTGTTTAGTGAGGCATGATTTAGAGTAGTAAATAACTCCTCTTGCCATTTAATCTTTACTGGTACAATAGTGTTATCATCCGTTTAGTGAGGCATGATTTAGAGTAGTAAATAACTCTTGCCATTTAATCCTTACTGGTACAATAGTGTTATCATCTGTTTAGTGAGGCATGATTTAGAGTAGTAAACAACTCTTGCCATTTAATCTTTACTGGTACAATAGTGTTATCATCTGTTTAGTGAGGCATGATTTAGAGTAGTAAATAACTCTTGCCATTTAATCTTTACTGTTACAATAGTGTTATCATCTGTTTAGTGAGGCACGATTTCGAGTAGTAAATAACTGCTGACTAAACCAAAATATAAAAACTTGCATTTCAATATGTCATAAAACTATGGTTTTTTTTCAATGAAAGTCAATACTGACTACAAAACTGTTGATATAAATATAAAGTTTTTTTTTCTTTTTCAAATCGAGCTAACTGGACCCCAGTACAGGCAGAAAGCGCTCTTATTGTATGCGAGTAATGTTCATCCACCATTACGCTGTTACAAGACCGAATCATTACTCCGAATATATTAAAAACAATAATTTAGCCTTTACAAACTACATTGTCAAAATTACTTTTATATTATGAATTTTTTTTTACTAAAATCTCCCTGTAAAAAAATTTCCCGACGGCTGGCAAAATCCAAGGATTTTTCCCGACGCAAAAAATGAAAGCATAATTCCCAATTTTCAAAGTTGCTGGACACCCTGCCATACCTAACCGTTAGTGACTTCTATTTATGGAGCTACTTAAAATAACAACTTTAATCTCACACTGTTAATACAGATGAAAGCTAAATACAATTATTATTGAAAATAAAATTCTCAAGATCCCAGAACACTTTTTTCTGGCATGCTTTTGAAGCTTTCACTTGACGGTGCTGTGATAGCGATAGATGAATGCATAGCGATAGATGATTCCCAGTTTGAATAGTAATCATTGTTTCTTTTTTGATACTTTATTGTTGATTATTGTTTTCTTTATTAAAAACTTAAAAGTGAATAAAATTAGTAAAATTTTCTGATGTAATAACAACACTAATAAAACTAAGTTAATCTAATAGCCCAAAAACTGAGTTTTATTTTTAACTGCCGTAATTTTGTTTCTATGCAAGATATCGACTTGAACATTCTGTGATATAATTTTAAAGATATTTACAACATTAATGCATAATTTTAACCAAACCGGTTAAATTATTATCACTGTACATCATTATAATTTATATTCCTGAAAGATATGTTAAAAGAGTAATACTTAAATTGAAAGAATAATATAAATTATATTAATTTATATTAAACCAGTCAGTCAACCAGTTAACCAGAGATAATTAAAACGTTACAATTTGACCTAAAAGGCAATAAATAAATTTTTAATTTGACCTAAACGTGAGGCTATACAAATTTTAATTAGACCTTAACGTAATGCAATACAAATTTTATAATTTGACCTCTATGAGAGGCTATAAAAATAACTTAATTTAAACAATTAAATATTAATATATATTTTGTGTATTTAATCAGTCAGGGAAACAGTTAACCTACGATAGAGGGAACATGTGTTATAAAATTAAAGTATTAATTTTAATCTCAATGTGAGGCTATACAATTTTTCCAATTTAACCTCATCTTAGGGCAATACAAAATTTACAATTGTGAAGCTATATAAATTTTAAAATTACCTCAATGTGAGGCAATAAAATATTTACAATTTAACCTCAAAATGAGGCAATAAAATTTACAATTTGAGGTCAAAGTGAGGCTATACAAAATTACAATTTGGACATAGAAACTTGCAAAACTTAATTGTAATATAAATATTTTAAAAAAGCATTACTTTCTCAGATCTCTAGCTTCTAAAGGTAAAGTATCCCAAGTACACTGGGGCAGTTTTACACTGACAGCATGGGAATGAGGTTCTTTCAATGATAAACGAAGTCGTAGTTGGTTCATTGCTATCTTGTCAAGATGCAAATACGTATTCAATCTATGTGGCACTGTGCTTGGTTGTCCAGGAGGCGATGCCAACACCAATATGTTTTCTGCTTTCTTGAATGCTTCTGTTAAATACCATTGTGTCGGGTCCTTTAACAGAAAAATAATATTTTATTAAATATGATATAATATATACAATACTTCTACTTTCTCATATAAACTGTGTACAGAGAAAGTTATAAGATGGATCAAAAGATCAGTGTTGAATTTTATGTGGATATATCCATTTTGAGGTCATCCCTAAGTCCAAAAATATGGTTTTTGAAATGATGTCTGTTTGTTGTATGTGCTTTACAGTCGAAATGTGTCGATTGATTTGAATCAAATTTGGAAAAGTTTGGATGGTATAAAAACACAAAATTATGATTTTTTCAAGATCGGCTCACACAATATTGTTCAAATTTTGTTCATGTGTAGCCTCTAAGGGCTCAAACAAAATCTATTGGTTACCATCTCTTCAAAAATACCGGTTCTTGAGTTAAAAAACCAGCCATGGGCTGTTATAAAATATTTAATTTTAAAAATTGGTTTTACTTTTTTTCATTCAAATTTTATTGAGATGTGAAGATTAATGATCCAAACCCAGGTACAAATTCACAAGTAAAAAAATATTATACTACCAATAATTTGGAAAAACAAAAATGAATTTTAACTGGCAACATTAAAAAACTTGACTTTAATCAAATTCTATTTACGCTATGAATTTTGTCCTTTTTCCTTGTTGTTTAAAGGCAAAAACCTCTCAGTTATCGCTTTATAAAAAAAAAATTTTAAAAAGAAGAAAAGAGCATACAATAAAAACACTAGTCCCTCGAATACTTTAATTAAGGTCAAAAAAGAACAAGAGTGAGTTAAGAGTGACACGATAGGAAAGATGAAAGAGAGAGTCTAACCCAAAAACATATGAACCCATACTCACTAAAGTGAGTCTCTGAGGGTTTTACACTACTGATATGTTTATGACATAATCAAAACCAGATTAGGTCTATTTAAATATGTAATTTTTTTTTTTTATATAAATTTGTCCACAATTCATTTTGACTTTTTCATTGACAACTACTGAACTGATATTTTTTATGTTAATTAATTAGCTTTGGTTTTTGGGATGGGTGAGTGAGAAAATATGTACAATGTTTTTGCACAGTTTTAGAAATATTTTTAAAGTGATTAATGCACCTATTACAATTATTTGCTTATTCCCTTTTCCACACACCTCTGACCCCCTCCCTCTTCAGTAGTTCTACTATATAATTACCCTAGAATCACTGCCTGGAATACAGTACAGATCAAGCATTGGATCCAGATTACAGCTGTCTCGTAGATAATGGTTAAATCCTATGACATTATCCACGTGGGAAGGATAATATGGGTTGTAGATCAAAAGAATCTTTTTTGGCTGTCGAGGTTCATCTAAACAGAAAAATAAACAATAATTACAGTTTTGCCATCGAAACGTCATCTTCAGGTAAAAATGTTTTCAGCATTTTGCTTATTAAATTGTAGTTTATAATTACATATAAAACATTGTTCAACACAAAACACAGTAACCAGTTTGGTGTCCTTGTGTTTTTGTTTTGAACAATGTTTTTTTATTATATATGTAATTATAAACTATAATTTACTGATGAAGCAAAATTTTGAAAACATTTTTACCTGAAGATGATGTTTTAATACTGAAACTGATGGTATTTATATAAAAAAAGGAAAGTAAGATTTATTGACGGACTTGATAAAGTATGAATTCATTCTTTAAAAAAGTCATAACATTTTAAAAATATGTTTTCTTAAAGTAGGCCTTAATGCCATCTCTGCAACCATTCAAGAACATTAATAAACTTTACTCTTTTGTTAGTAATAAAATTA